>GG745373.1:207079-231504 GCA_000151295.1 Allomyces macrogynus ATCC 38327 | reverse complement strand
TACGCCGGGGTCGGACCCTACGCCTCCCCTCGAGCCTACGCCCGGGTCCGTTCCGCCGGGCCGGCCGGAGACGGGCGGAGCGCGGTCCGTGCCGGGCCCGGGCGGCCGGGAACCCGGTCCGATGCGGGGTTTCGGAGCTCCTACTACTCGTCGTCGTCCGACTCGGACGACAGCGACGAGAGACGACGCCGCTACACGTGTGGCGCACGCACGCCGACCCGCGCACCGGGCGCGTATCCCCGGCACTGATGCACCGAGTCGAGTCGGACGCGCGGTCGGTCGTCTCGGTCGGGGCCGGGTCGGTTCGCGGCGGCCGAATGCCGCGGTCGCCGCTGGTCGCGGGGTTCGCGCCGCAGCCACAGCAGCCGTTCGTACCTCAAATGCAGGCGCCGCGCGCGGTCCCCGCGGTCTCGCCGTACTGGGGCACGCCGACGATCGCGTCGGGCGAGGGCGACTCGGACGATGACGATAACCGGTCGGTGTTGGGATTACCAGTGCCGAGGATCGGTGCCGTGTCGCGGCCAGCGAGCCCGTTCCTGGGTGGTGGGCTCGCGCCGCCGCCCATGTTTGCCGGGGGGTACCAGCCGCCGCCGTCGCCCGGGCCCATGGCCATGTCGCCCATGGGCATGGGGATGGGCATGTACGCGCCGCCCATGTCCCCGGGCATGCGCCCTGTGGGTGCACAGCTGCCACCGCCGATGGTGGTCGCGCCGCAGCCGATGATGCCGGGGATGGTGCCGATGGGGATGATGCCACCGAATGGGGTGATGCCGCCGCAGGGGATGATGATGTATGGCGCGATGCCGCCGCCTGCCGCTGCCGCCGACGCGAGTGCGCACCACAAAAAGAGCAAGAAGACCAAGTCGAGCGACGCGGACGGCAAGCGCAAGAAGAAGAAGGGCAGCGGCAAGAGCAGCAAGAAGAGCAGCAGTCGCAGCAAGCATGGCGGGGATGACGAGGGCGAGGAGGGGCGACCGCGTCGGGATAGTGCCGCGGTCACGAGTACGGCCGGATCGTAGGTGGCCAGTGTCGTGCCGGGTGGTTGGTTGGTTGGAAAGTGCCAAGTTTTCATCGGCGACCATTATTTGACGTTGCTTTGTTTTGGTTTGGCTTGCTTTTGTTTGGTTTGGGCGGTTGGATTCCGGTTTTGTGCGCGGGCGGGCGGGGGCGGCGCGCGCGCCGTCGGCCCGCCGAGGGTGAGTGGACAAGTGTTTGCTACGTTGAATACAGGCATACCTGTGGACGAGCGTAGAAATCGAGCACTGCTGAGCAAGGAATCGGCGATGGGCGGTGCCTGCACGAACGTCGGTTGCGGTGGAGCAGCGGAAGGACGCGGTCACGTTGCGTGCGTCCTTGGCCCAAAACTGCAGGCCGAAAGCGCAACGTCAAATCCCGCGCTGGCAGGCCACATGGCCAGCGGCGCAACCCATTTCTCACCACCGATGGATCCTCCTCTGGCGTGCCTGCTCCTTCTCTCTCTCTCTCCTCGCGCCCAAACGGCCGACCTCAATCTGCACCGCGCTGCCCTGCACTCTCGCCGCCTGCTGCCGCCATGTCCGCCACGCCGCTCACGATCCCCCGGCCTGCGATGGCCGCGGCTTCCGCCAGCGAGTCGCCATCGTCCTCGCCATCGCCGGCCTCGTCGTCGCCGGCGCTCGCGCACCGCGCGCCGCTCTCTGCCCTACTCGCCGCACGCGCCACGACCACTTCGCCCTCGAGCAGCACGAGCTCCTCGCCGTCGTCATCGCCGCCTGCGCACGAGCCCTACAACCCTTACCGGCACCCGCGCGCCATGGGGCTTGTTCAGGACCACGCGAGCGGGTTCATTTGGGTGCGTGTGCGCATACCGTACCGCCAAATGCTGCAGGTGCTGACTGACCGCAATGAATGGCAACAAGAACGACGAGGCTCTTGCACCGTTGCGCGGCGGGTACATGTCCTCGCGCGACGCGCGCGCCGCGCAGCTCGCGTTCCTGGCGCGCACCGAGCCCAAGGTCTATGTCGTCGACGTCTAGTCGAGACCGCGCCAGAGCAGCAGCATCTCATTCATCTTCTCTATTTGCGGCACACTGGGCCGCGGCGGTCGCGAAGACACGAGCGCAAAGTTACCCTGTTTTTGTTGATCGTTGGTTATCGCGCGCATTGCCAGTCGACCTCAGAGACGGAGGGATCGACCTTGGGGGCACCTTTCTCGCTCCGTCTTTTGTAAATAGTGTTCATTTTCTCCACCCGTTGCCCCCTGTCTTGCCACCGCAATTGCAATAGGGTACCTCAACCTTCGACCATCGCCCCTCGACCCGATTGCGGCCAGTCGGTCGGCCTCGCAGCACGACCCGCCCATCTTTACGTGAGAGATGAACATCTGGCCGCATACCTCATGTCGTCCCTGTCGCGCTTTCAGAGAAACTGTTTGAATCGTATCCGTGCACATCCACCGATGCCCATCGCGCACCCGATTCGCATGCAGCCGTCCCCCACGGCCACTGCCCCATTCTCGCAGAGCACAAAGCGCATTCGTACCTCTGAAGATCGTGCGAGCCGCGCAATTCGATCGGCCAACCCTTGCACATGCTCTCCACCGGTTCGTGCCGCAGACACTTCCACTTGCGGGGGCAGCGACATGGTCGTCACAGCAGTGGAGCCGGCATCAGCGCTGCGTGGCACGCCAGACGCCAGGAGGCCACGAGAGTGGAGGGGACAAGCCAAATAGATGCGGTGGAGGTCTGAAAACGGAGAGTTGCCCGCGCGGGATCGGCGTCGTTCGCTGCGGGCGCGGGCCGGTGCAGTGGTCGACCGGCGCAGACAGGCGCGTCTCACACAGATGTCTCCCACGGCCGGAACGATTTCTTGTTGCGCGCGCACAATTTGGTGCCAGCACGAGCCAGCGAACGCGGGCGCAGACAGACTCCCATTCGCGGGACGGCCGGAGGGGGGAATGGACGGGCTGGACTGGCCGTCACGGCCGGGCACGGTGCTCGTCCGCGCCGCGAAGGGCCGTGTGGTGTTACCAGGTTCAGCTGAGGCCGAGCTACCTTCTCCACCTCGCGGCGGCACCCTCCGTCGCGTGTCGTTGCGTCTCTCGCGCTGCACACGAAGGTCAGTCGACAGCTATCGCACGGCCGCGCGGCACAAACTGGAAAGAACACATCGCCGCCATTCCGCACCCCGTATGCGCCGAGGGCCAAAGTTGGTGTGGGGAGAGCAAGTGAACATGATGGAAGAGCGACGACACGTCGACTGTGGAGGTGGAGAGTGGCCTGCACGCACGTCCGTTCGCGTGCTGCTCGAGTGAAAGCCGCCGTAATTTGATGCCGTCGTCGTCGTGGGCGCTGCGATCATCTCGTCGCCGTGCATCATCCTGCCGCCGCACAAAACGGCTCTAGCTGGGCGACAAGTCGCGTCTCACAGAGGTGTCTCCCACGGCCAACGGCAAGCACCTCGGTCGACTGCGCAGGGCCGCGGCTCTGTGATCACATGGCCGGCCCGCAGCGTGCGTGAAGCCTTCGAAAGGGACTTGACCGCACCCGCTCCGGGCCGCAGTTGGGCGACGTACGCGCGTCCGGTCGGTGCACAACGCGGCGGGTGGAGAGCATGGCGCGACTTCACGGGTCTGCGCCAGCTGCTAGATGCAGGATCACGGCTCGCCTCGCACACGATTCATGGCCGCGGGACACTGACTGGCCACCGTGTCGTCAAATGGCGACATGATCGTCGCTCGGATCACCATTTCGTCGCTTGCGCTGCGCACGGCAATTGGTATCCGATGCGGGATCGTTCTTGCGCCCGTCGTCGTCAGCGTCAACCGGATGGCGTGAGAGGAACGACGACGGAGATCTGTCGGGCGGATCACCATGTTGGCCAGCCGATTCAAGGGCCCAGGGCAGTTCTTGGTGGCAGCAGGTGGCGCCGTCGTTTGCAGCTCACGCTCACGCGCAGGAATGGGCAACGAAATGCCAGCGGCGCGCGCTGGCATCAGGTGGAAGTGCTTCACCAATGAAATGCCCCGGCCTGGCGCAAACGCGGCGTTGGCCGGAACGTCGTTGCCCGCCCACGCTCGTGGTTTGATTTGAGCTGAAGCGGCGCGCTGAGATGAAAAGCAACGTCCCGGGTCCGACAATGTTTCACACAGCGATGCTTTGCGACCACGAACGACGAACGAAACGGACACGCCCAGCGGCGAATGGGATGGCGTCGCTGTGCCGCCCGCTTGTGGCGACACTGGCCAGCATGGATGAATGGCGCTTGGGCGGCACTGCACAGGCAGGGCGAGTGGTGTGACGGCACCGCCGTTCGCCATTCAGCCGTGCCAAGAGGGTGGAGAACCACACGTTGGCGTCGTCGTTGACGTCGTCGTCCATATTCACTCGGTCGCGAGGATTTCAGTCAGGTGCGCCGTCGAGCAGCCGGCAGCATCCTGACTCGGGACACCAACAGGCCGCGGACCCGCAGCAACCTCGGACCAGCGGGCCAACGAGAGCTGTCCGACCCCATGACGCCTCGCTTGTTGTGCCGGGTGCTTGTCGTGGCCTTGTTCGAGCCCATTGTCGTCGGTCGGCCGTGCCAAGAAACCGGCCGGTGGGCAGCCCCTGTCCGCGTTGCTGGCGACGAGCGACGCGCGATTGTGTTCGAGAGACGTGCCTTTGCTGGCGTTGGTCCTGTCCCACTCGGTCTGGAAGAGGTTCAGCCAGGCACGCGGGAGGTAATGATAGACCCATGCGCGCGGGTCACTCCATCCATCCGGGACCGCCTGCGTGCGTGCACTCGCGCCGCGCGCGCATGGCATTGGGACCGCAATATTTAGAACGATGCAGTGATAGAGAAGATCGTACCGGCCGACGGCGGCGCGTCGCGTCGTGTGAGTGCGAGACAGGCGAGAGAGGCGTCGCCACAAGCGCGCTCGTTGCCGTCGCGTGCGTTGAAAACCGCAACCAAATGCAGTCCCCTTCAGTTTACGGCAAGGTGTGACCGTTAACGGCAACGAACAGCGCCGACTTGCGCCACTGCTTCCGCCAAGGTGCCGAAGTCTCGTGCCGTTAACGGCAGGCACAGGCATGGCGGTGCGCCACACGACGTTACGTTACCGTTGGTGATTGGATTGTGATGTGGGGCGAACCTGGGCTGCGCAGCAGGAGAAACGCCTGTCACGCGTCGCGCCTCCCCCGCATGGGCAAGCTCATGTGGCCGGGAAAATCATTGCCAGCGTTCTTTGGGCGCCGTTGGCTGTGGCAGTCGTGGGTTGTGTTGCCGTCACTTGGTGCCAGCCGCCTGGCCGTGCGACCTTGGCTGCTGGGCCGTCGCACAAGCTGACGTCCTTCGCTTTCTTCATTCTTTTTTTCTTGTGCTCATGGGGTTGCGCCCATCCCATCATGAGACCGCGCCGCGCGCTCGTCGTCGCTGTCACGCTCGACACGCGCGCCGCCTCGACCTGCCCGTCGGGCAGAAAGAGCGAGGTTGGCGAGCGCGCGCACGACCCCATTTTCCGCTTCGACGGCCACCGCCACTCGACAGTTCATGGCCCGGCCGCGCAACGCTCCACCGTCGCCCGGGCACCTATAAGTACAGCCGCCCCCGGCCCGTCCGTCATCCTCATCCCGTTGCTGCCGCCGCGCGTCCAAGTCGCCCTCGACCGCCTTCGGCTACCACCCAACCCCTGCTGCGGCCGGCCGCGCGTGCTGCAACCTCAACCACAACTACCTCGACCTCGCACCACCGCCGCCCAACTGGACCTTCCACCATGGGCTTCGTGGACACGTTCAAGTCCACGCTCATCGTGAAATCAATTGAGAACCTGCGCCAAGATGCTGACGCGTCCAACATGAAGCGCGCGCTGACGGGCAAGGATGTCGTGCTCATTGGCACTGGTGAAATCATTGGTGCGTCTCGCTTTGACCTAGTCGCTCTTCCACTCCTCGCTCTTGTGAAGACCATTTTCTGAACATCTCTTCCTGGTCCACTGAATTTTAGGCGCCGGTATTTTCGTTATTACGGGCACCGCTGCTGCGAACCACGCCGGCCCGGCCATTATCCTGTCTTTCATCATTTCTGGGATTATTTGCGCCTTCGCGGGTCTTTGCTACTCGGAAATGGCCTCGGTCGTGCCCGTGTCCGGCTCGGCTTACACGTTTACGTACGCGACGGTCGGCGAGCTTGTCGCGTGGATGATTGGATGGGGTACGTCCACGATTTAACTGCGCACGGGCGCTGCCGGCGCTTCGAGGACACCATTCTCACCACTTTTCCGCGCTCTACCAGATTTGATGCTCGAGTACCTGATGGGCGCGGCAGCCGTCGCTGTCGGATGGTCGTCGTACCTGGTCAAGTTCTTGCACACGTGCGGCCTCGAGTCGGACCCGACGTGGACCTCGGCCCCGGTCGGCTTCACGGACGCTGACGGCTTCTCGACCACGGGCGCGATCATGAACCTGCCGGCCATCGCCATCTCTCTCTTCTGCACGGCCATTCTGTGCTTTGGTATTCGCCAGACCGCGTGGGTGAACCATGCCGCGGTCGCGATCAAGCTGTCGGTGATTCTCATCTTCCTGTTCGCAACGTTCTCGTACATCAACCCCGAGAACTGGAAGCCGTTCATCCCCGAGGCGCACAACGGCAAGGACTACGGGTTCAAGGGAGTGCTGCGCGCGTCGACTATGGTCTTCTTCGCCTACATTGGTTTCGACGCCGTCTCGACGTGCGCGCAAGAGGTCAAGAACCCGGCTCGCGACATGCCCATCGGTATTCTCGGCTCGCTCGGTCTCTGCACGGTCCTCTACATTCTCGTGTCGATGAACTTGACCGGTATTGCGCCCTACGAGTCGCTCAACTCGGCTGCGCCGCTCGCCGACGCCGTCGCCAACCTCGGCATGACATGGCTGCGCGTTCTCGTCGGTCTCGGTGGTGTGGCTGGGCTCTCCAGTGTGATTTTGGTCTCGCTCATGGCGCAGCCGCGTATCTTCTACACGATGGCGCACGACGGTCTCCTGCCCGCCGCGTTCGGCAAGATCCACCCCAAGTGGGGCACGCCCGTCCTCCCGACGATCGTCTCCGGCGTTTTTTGCGCGGTCGCAGCTGGCGTCCTGCCTATTGACGTTCTCGGCGACATCACGTCGGCCGGTACCCTGTTCGCCTTCTTCCTCGTGTGCCTGTCGGTGACGGTGCTCCGCTTCACGCGCCCGGACCTGCCGCGCCCCTTCAAGGTCCCGCTCGGCCCGTTCATCATCCCGATTCTCGGCGCGGCGTCGTCGATGGGTCTGATTGTCACGACGGGCTGGCCGACGGTCCTGCGTCTGCTCATCTGGATGGCGCTTGGCATGATCGTCTACGTGACGTTCAGTTATCGCCACTCGCGTCTGCGCACGGGCAAGGTGCCCGAGGGGCTCGAGGGCGTCGACGAGAAGCACGCCGCCGGCAACGAGAAGCATGTCGAGACGGTGTAAGGCGTTCTTGCGCGGACGCCGTGTACATTTGGCCGGTCTTTTCGGCCCAAATTTTTTGCGTGCCACCCTTAAGTTTTTGATTCTGCGTTTTTTCTTCCTTTGATTCGACGTTTTTGTACCCCTTGGCTTTGGGTCTGCGACCCGCCCATTTTTGTGTTTGATCCAAATAGAACTAAGTCGTTCCACGCAAAAACAAGGTTGTAAATTCCCATTCTCTTCTCGCAATTCTCGCGCAATTTTGCGTGGAGTTGTGCTTGTTGGCAAACAATTCAGGCACGCTGATCATTGCTCTATGCTACGTTCAGTGAAAGGCCGACCAGTTGCCATTGACCAGGAGGGGATCGGTGACACGGAGGGAGGGCTTGATGATAGCCACCGCGGTCAGACGGCGCGATCACACGATCAAAACGCGGGTGGAGGGGCGGCCGCACGAGTCTGAGCCAGATGACGGGATGCGGTGGCAGGGGCCGGTGACACTCGCGCGCAGCCATATAATCGTCCCAGTCGAACCCTCGGGCAGCGAATGCAGAGCCGTGCGACGCGGGGTTGAGCCAAGTCGCCGCGGTTTGGACCGTCGCGCCTTCTCCACCCGGCTTGGCCGCCGAGCTCTCGCGGATAGGATGGGCTGGAGCGAGGCGGATGGTGTGCCTGGCGCTCCGTCGGGGGGAGGGCTCCTTGGATACGCGCCGACGGTTCACGGAAGATGCGTTGTGGAGGAAGTCGAAATTTGGTCGGTGTTTGCTGCCTTTCATTGTTTCGTTCAGCAGGTTTGAAACTGGGATCGCCGGTCGCTGGGAGTCTCAATAAGAGTACAAACAGGATGGAGAGTATTGGCGATAGTGCAAGACAACTTTCTTGGACTCGGCGACCCACTTCCCAGCGTCTTGGATCAAGGGCAGACAAAGGCGGTGGCCGCCTTCAATGAAAAGTGGGACATGCGCTCGCGCGCACGGCGCATCATCAGAAATGTGCAGCAACCATGCGAAACGGCATCGGTGTCGGTGCCCAGATTGTCGTTGTCGGTGCCCAGATTGTCGTTGTCGCAGACTGCCCCTTTGGATCGGATCGTGCTTGACGCTGGCCGGCACGCGTCTGTCGACAGAGGGGCGGGGCGACAAGTCAGGCGAATAACTCACGATACAAATATTTCTGGTCGTCGCGCGCCCGCCGAGCGCAGCGACGGCTCGGGCGAGCGTCAGCCGTTCGCCACGACCATGTGGTTTGAGACAAATTGATGTTTGTCCTGAGACCGTTCACATGGTCAACGGAGCCCATGCTCAGCCCGGCGTGCCCTCACCCACGCGGCCAGCTGCCATGGCCGACTCCACCTTGTGTCGCATCACGGCCTTGTTTGGAAGACAATTGCGTGGCCATTTCGTAGTCCTCTCTGGCCGATTTTCCTGCAGTCCTGTTCCCACACGCTAGGTTCACCGTGCGCCCACGCGCGATGGAGTGGCAAGCGCGCCGCTGCAGCTGCCCATTTGGATTGCCCTTCCATGGTCCATCCTTCCATCTTTCCTCATTCTCGCCGAGTGGCACCAATCCATCGCTGAGGAAGGTCGCCACAAGCGCCCACGTCCGCCGTTCGCAGCCGCACGCGCCTTCATGTCGCCAGTGACCACAAGGGACCTGACCGAGACCATGAGGCACCGGGGACAGGGGACAACGACGACAAGTATACGCGCGGCCATCCTCCGGCGCCTACAAGTACCAGCGCCTCCACGCACCTCCACGCTCCACAACCTGCTTGCTGCTCCTGCGCTCGCAAATCGCTCGCTCTCCACCCAACTGCGCTCTTGATTGCCGTCTGCCGCTGGTCGCGCACGCACGACACCTTGATCATCATCTTCCTTGGCGCCCCCGACTGTCTCTTTGTTCGAACCGTGCCCGCTCTGGTCAAGCCGCGCAAGCAACCATCATGGGCTTCAACGACACGATCAAGTCGGCCTTCATTGCAAAATCCATCGAGGACCTGCGCCAAGATGCCGACGCGTCCAACATGAAGCGCGAGCTGACGGGCAAGGACGTTGTGCTCATTGGCACCGGCGAAATCATTGGTGCGCGTTAGCCGTGATCACTGCAGGATGTCTGCACGACAATGAACCGTGCCACTGATCGCTCCTCTCTCGCTCGTTTGATACGTAGGCGCCGGTATTTTCGTTATTACGGGAACCGCCGCCGCCAACCATGCTGGTCCCGCCATTGTTCTCTCGTTCATCATTTCAGGGATTATTTGGTGCGCTTCGTGTCGTAGTGTTGCTCGAACGGGACCGGTCTGGTTTATTCTGATGGCCGTCATCCATAGCTCGTTTGCCGGTCTCTGCTACTCGGAAATGGCCTCGGTCGTGCCCGTGTCGGGCTCGGCTTACACGTTTACGTACGCGACAGTCGGCGAGCTCGTCGCGTGGATGATTGGATGGGGTACGCGTCTCACCGTGTCAAATGGGCTATAGCGCGTCGACACCGCTACAAAGAGCTTCATTTTGACCACGTTTTCGCGATTTACTAGATTTGATGTTGGAATACCTTATGGGCGCGGCAGCCGTCGCCGTTGGGTGGTCGTCGTACCTGGTCGAGTTCCTCGACGAAGTCGGTGTGCACTCGGACCCGAACTGGACGACTGCGCCAGTTGGTTTCTCAGACAAGGACGGCTTCTCCACGACAGGCGCGATCATGAACGTGCCGGCAATTGCCATTTCGCTCTTTTGCACGGCCATTCTGTGCTTCGGTATCAAGCAGACCGCATTTGTGAACCACGTCGCTGTCGCAATTAAGCTCGTCGTCATCTTGATTTTCTTGTTCTCGACGTTCTCCTACATCAACCCGGACAACTGGAAGCCGTTCATCCCGGAGCCGCACAAACAGCAAGGACTACGGGTTCAAGGGCGTGCTTCGCGCGTCGACCATGGTGTTTTTCGCGTACATTGGGTTTGACGCCGTCTCGACGTGCGCGCAAGAGGTTAAGAACCCGGCACGCGACATGCCCATTGGCATTCTCGGCTCGCTCGGCTTGTGCACGATTCTCTACATTTTGGTCTCGCTCAACCTGACCGGCATCGCCCACTACGAGACGCTCAATTCGGCGTCCCCACTCGCTGACGCCGTCGCGAACCTCGGAATGAAGTGGCTGCGCGTCCTCGTCGGTCTGGGCGGTGTGGCCGGCCTCAGTTCCGTGATTTTAGGTTAGTCTCGACATTTTTGATGTGCCGTAGCAACGACGGCGAGCGACTGACATTGTTCAACTGCGTTTGTAGTCTCGCTCATGGCGCAGCCGCGCATCTTCTACTCGATGGCGCACGACGGCCTGCTTCCCGCAGCGTTTGGCAAGATCAGCCCAAAGTGGGGCACGCCGATCATGCCCACGGTTTTGTCGGGCCTGTTCTGCGCACTCGCTGCCGGCGTGCTCCCCATTGACGTCCTCGGCGATATCACGTCTGCCGGCACACTCTTCGCTTTCTTCCTCGTCTCGATCTCCGTCACGGTCCTGCGGTACACGCGCCCAGAGCTGCCGCGCCCGTTCAAGGTCCCGCTCGGCCCGTTCATTATCCCGGGTCTTGGCGCGATTTCCTCCATGGGTCTGATCGTCACGACGGGTTGGCCGACGGTCGCGCGTCTCTTAATCTGGATGGCGGTCGGCATGATCATCTACGCGACCTACGGGTACAAGAACTCGCGGTTGCGGCACCACAAGAGCGGCAAGGATCCGCTCCTGCCCGTGGGTAGCGAGTCGGGTCTGTAAGGGCGGGCGTGTCGCATTTGGGTTGTTGATTCTTTGATCGTGCTTTTTTCTTTGGGCGGCTGCATGCCCTCTTTTTTATTTCTGGCGGTATGGAAGAGAAGCCATTTTTATTCCTGTTTGCCATGTCGCTGCGATCGTTTCATCCTTTTTCCAAGGAGTGGGTCCTCATCAGGTCGACGATCACTGCGAACACGTTCTTGAGGGGAGGGGGCAACCCGTGGGCCACGCCGACACCGGATCAGGGGATGTTCGCCGTTTAGTCGCTGTCGTATTCCCAGCCCTCGCGAGCCGTCGCTGCGACCCGGCTGCAACCGCTTGGCGAAAGTGTTCGTCGGAGAACAATTAAATTGGGAAATACGTGGATGTTTCTCCACCGCCGTTCGATTCTCTCTTGAGGCTCCCTCGCGACTCTGAAAGCTGAATGGGGTACAGCACCGTGGAGACGCGGAGGTGGTAAATCATCCCTCACTAGAGGCTGCTGGGACGGACACTCGAGCTGCTTCATCGTTCTGGTGACTCTTCCTCCCAACAGACCCAGCAACGATGGCCAAGACCAAGGCGAAACCAGCCGCAACCACCCGCAACACCAAGTCCAGCGGCACCTCTGCGACAACGGCATCAGCGTCGCCGACCGCTCGTGCCGACCTGCTCCCATCCACCAGGTCATGGACGCGCAAGTACCTCTCGGCCGAGTGCATCCAAGCCGACCAAATCTACATCTTCGACAACGTCCTCTCGCCCGCCGAGTGCGACGCGCTCATCGCCGACGCCGAGGCGCTCGGGTTCGCGCCGGCTGAAAAGAACTTGCGCCCGCGCAAGGGGTTCGCGTTCCGCGACTCGGGTCGGATCAGTTTACTCGACGCGCCCACGATCGCCGACCGACTGTGGACGGCGACGGGGCTCGACCGCGCCGTGCGCGCTGCGCTGGACGAGGACAACAACGCGGTGCCGGTCGCGCTCAACCCGCACATTCGCCTGTACCGATACGTCAAGGGACAGTCGTTTGGGCAGCATTATGACGAGAGTGTTGTGACGCCCAGGGGACCAACGGCGTTTACGCTGCTCGTGTACTTGTCGGACGCCGAGTCGGATGGGTTGGCGGGCGGCGAGACCGTGTTTTATGAGGGCAAACGCAAGGTCGTCTACTCGTACTCGCCGAAAAAAGGGTCGGTGCTGCTGCACCGGCACGGCGACGCGTGCTTGCTGCACGAGGCGGCGGCGGTGCAAAAGGGGACCAAGTACATCATGCGTTCGGACGTGGTGTTTGGGCCGAGGCCAGCCGGGGAGGGCGACGACGAAGCGGCGCAGTGGTGAGCGTGCATGTATGGTGGTTTGTACAAACTTAATATCTTCCAAAATGAGCGGTGCCTCTTCTACACTCTCCACCGGTCCAGCGCCTCCAAAACCTCGCCGCGGTCGCCCTCATACTGGTCGAGCAGCGCCAAATCGAGAGTGTTGGCTCGCGGCTGGAACGGGCACCGCACGCGCATGTACGACCTGGTCGCCATCGTGTCCTGCACCTCGACGAGCGCTGGCTCGGACGTGAGCACGAGCTCGTACATGGCGCCGGTCGCGGTCACGGCGCACACGCGGTCCCGGCCGTCGCCGTCGTCGTTGGTGGTGGTGGGGACCACGGCCAGACTCACGACTTGGTGCCCGAGCCGCACGTCGAACAGCGTCTTGAGCGTGTGGATTTCCGAGTGTGGATCTACAGCGAATGTTATCAGTACGCGTATGGCTCCTGCAAGATGAATAAAGGACACGGACCGTGCTCGAGCCCAAACACGCTCCCCTGTCGATCGCACCCGACGATCATGCCCTGCCACCAGACTACATCGAGCACGTGCCGTGCCAGCCGATCCGCACCGACCAACTCGAGGTTCCGCCCGCTGGCGTCCACGCGCAAGAGCATGACCGAGTCGCGGATTGTGCCGACAGCAATCCACGCGCCATTGGCAGCAAGACACGTAATGGTCGTGCGCACAGCAAAGTCGCTGACGGCGACAATCGACTTGGACACGGTGTCAAGCGCGTGCACCATGAGCGTATTGCCCACGGCCGCAGCAAATCGCCTACCAGCCGGCAGGTTAGTGGGTGGAGGGAGAGGTGGGGAGCATGGGCGGCAGGGGTGAAGGACGGACATTTTGGACAGCGGAACGAGGGCGCGCACGGGGAACTGAAACTGATGCGATCGGTACGGTTTCGGGTCGAGTGCAAGACTGTTGCGCTGCAATTGATAGACGAGAAACTGGCCGCCGGTGACGCGCTGGTTCTGCACAGTCGCAGTCCCAACGAGGATCTTGCCGCTTTGTGAGGGCATGCTCCATACTAAGCGCATAGCGGCAACACGATCAGTTTGGCGGACCCAATGGGAGTATAAGAAACGATTATCTCACACACCTTGCCAGCACATGACGTACTGGTCGAGCAGCAAGTCCGAAACCGGGTACCACGCGTCGTCGAGAACCTGGATCAGCGACTTACGTGGTTTCGCGTGGCACGCCAGAACTAAGTCGTCCATGGACAAGAGCCTAGTGACCGACGGCTGCAACCAACCCCACCGCGCATCAGTCCTCATCCCCTTCCTAACTCCCATCACCCACAACAACGTACCATATTGCGCACCGTGTGCTTGCGCACGACCACTCCATCCCCGACACGCCCGACCACCAGCCGGTCGGGCGCGACCACGATCAACGCGCCGTCGACAAACGGCGCCACATGGGCCGCACCAACGTGCACGCGTACGGCCCGCGCGCGGCCGCCGCGAACCACGACCTCGAACAGCCTGCCGTCGCTGACGCACCATGCGCGGCCGTGCGCGGCAACCAACGTCACAGGCCCAACACCCACAGCCACGTGTGCGACAACCACGTACGACGCCGCGTCCGCGACCACGAGCGTGCCGTCGCGGCACCCGATCAGGATACGGTCGAGGTGGACGAGGAGCGAGTTGGGAATCCGCGCTGCGTCGCCGAGCGCAATGGGCAGTGGTGGTGGTACGTCGTTGCCAGTGATGACCACGAGCTGCGCGTCGTATGTGCCGACGAGAATCATGTCGCCGCACTCGGTAACGCACGTTGGTGGCGCTGTCAGGGGCACGCCTGTGGCCTCTGCGCCCGTCGGCAGACCGAAGCCGATCACGGCGACGCGCTGCTCAGCCCCGGCGTGCAAGAGTACAACAATTCCTGCGGCACCCGGTGTGGCCTTGGCGATCGTAACCCCCTCGTCAGGCCGCCACGCGCGCTGCTCGAGCGACGTCCCAGACTGCCCACGGATTTCGTCGGCGAGCACCTGGTACGTGACGCTGCCGTGCGTGAAAAAGGCGAGCGTGGTCGCATCGAGTCGCCACGGCGCGTCGGTCGCGGCGCGCAGTTCGCCGTCTGATCCAAGAATGTGGTGTGAGATGAATGAGCCGGTGGAGAACGGAATAGATGGATGGCTTCGCACCTTGGAGTTGCAGCACGACCGTTTCCGTGCTGTACGCGAGCACGACGAGGTCATCGAGCGCAAACAGGTGGTCGAGGCTAACGAGATTCAGTCAAGTAGAGATGAGTCTCCCGCGTCAGATTGGGGGACCAGAATCAGCCGTACCGCACCCTTCAAAGTCGCTCGCCGACTCGGACTCGACAATGAAGTCCATTTCGCTGATCACCTGCGTGAGGGAATCGCCCGACGCGACAAGCAGTTGCGACTGGTGTGCAATCGCGTGGCTCACTGGAGAAATGGTCGTCGAGACGGGGATCGTGTGCGCAACGGAATCGCCAACCTAGATCAAAAGACCCCTGCAAATGAGCCACCAGTGCATTGGCCCCACGAAACGCAAGTGACGAGACATACCAGCAGCATTTGCCAATCCGAGACCGGACTCATGGCTAGCAAAATATCGACCTGAATGCCCTCGAGCACGTCGCGCCCGAGGTACGCGAGCTGCGCATCGTGCGCGTTGAGCCGTTGCACGCGATGGCACTCGGGCTGGTCGGGTCGCCACTGGATGAGGTCGCCGTGGTCCGTGAGCAGGTACACGTACGGCGTGATGCGGTCTGGGATCGGGCAGGCGCTGCACACGAGTCCTAGCGGGCGATTCACGGCGGTCAGCGGTGAGATCCAACGGGGGCGGTTTATCACGCACGCACCCGTCGCGTTGAGCCGTGATCGCGCCAAATTGACGTTGCCGTTGGTCATGTCGGATACGGACACCAAGAGCACCTCGTTTTCCTGTTGAGTGGGTCACTGGTCAGGTCAGAGTTGGTCCATTCCAACCAACCACCGAATCCGACGCACCGTGACAATGCAGCACGCGTCGTGGCGAAACGGTAGCGGGAACGCGGCAGTGACCGTTGGCGTGCCCGCATCAAATGGCAATACGTAGGTCGTCATTCCCTGGTCCGTGCGCTCAACCAACGCGGCCACGGCCTGCTTGGTTACATCGCGGTAACCGACGGCGACCAGGTGATTTTTCGGCGCAAACGTGTACGATTGCAGGTGGAAAAGGTGCCAAATAACGAGTGCGCCGAGATCCACGTCGTGCTCGACCGGGTCGGCCGCACCACGCACGAGATAGCTCGATGGCGATGGGACGGAGAGAATGCGCAGCGTGTCTTGGAACGCGGCAATGGCGATATCGCGCGTGCCGGCGTGTACGGACAGGTGCGAACCGAGGTCGAGGTGGTCGAAGGCCGTGTGTTTGGTCGAGAGCATGACCTGGTGGCGAATGACAATGTGAGCGTCATTGAGCGCGGCGATCAGGGAACAGCATCAAGACTACGCACCGTTTTCACGGGAACGAACTTGACCTTACCCGACACGGGGTCCTGAACCATGGCGAGCAAGTCGAGGAACCCATTCTCGGACGTCATGGCCAAGAAATCGGTGCCACGCCATGCGCACCGCTTCAGGTACGCGCCCACGCTCTCCTTGTCGTCGCGATCCGCGTCTGCTTTGCCCACATCGTCGCCGTGCGCAACGTCGTCCACGTCAAAGTCGTCGACATCGTCAAACACGCTCACGTCCTGGTCGCGGAGCGGGAACGCGTGCACGCGCACAATCGGCGCGAAAAAGCACTGTCGCGCGAGGTGCTGTAGCCGCAACGTGTCGGGTTCCAGCGCGTACAGCTCGACGGTATCGTACTAAGGCGCCCACGGCTCGTCAAATGAGCGAGCAATCAATCAAATGGGCGTGTCGCGTCCGTCTTGTCGGCAGGCGTACTTTGACCACTGCCACGTCGTAGCGGTCTTGGGCGAGGAACTGGCCCACGGCAAACGACGTAACGTGGTCCGACGACCGCACTTGCCGGACGAGCACCGAGTCGGCCGTCATGGCTGACTGGTGCGTGTCTTGCAGGCCAATTAAACTGCGACGTGAACCGTTGGATGCCTAAATTCCTGCGACACGGACGAGAACCGGCTTGATTGGAGCAGCTTGATTGGAGCAACTTGCTTTGCTGAATCAGTTCCAATATCGCGATGTCAGGCACAGAACAGGATCTGCATTTGGCTGCAGCTGGCCGATCGACGTCGTTGGCAAGCTGGAGGCTGAGCAAAAAATCCAAGTCCTTCGAGTCCTTGCTCGCGGTTCATCTCCACGTGACAAATGCCCATCCTCGCGACCTCTTTCCCGTGCATCGCACCCGACGACCACGACGGCGCGACCGCCCGCAATGCTCTCGCCACTATTCGCAATGCCAAGGTGATCGACGTGCGGCCCGCCGCCGCCTACCTGGCTCGGCAAAGCCGCGGCAGCTTTGCCCTGCCGCTACCCACCCGCATTTGCAACCCGCGCCGATTTTCCCTGGTTCCTACTGCCCGAAAAATCGGTCCCGTGGCCGAAGGCCGCGTACCGGATGGCGGCCGACTCGCCGGATTTTGGCGCGGTCGACTTTGTGCGGTACCTCGTCACAAGCAAGTGGAATGTCACGCACGTTCTGGCGGACAGGGACGAGCTGTGGGCGTCGGCTGCAGCCGCGGGATACGAGGTCGTGGTCGCGATCAAGCCACTTGAGGAACGGGATCGACAATTTGCGCCGCCATCGACGGCACCAGTCGCGCCGGAGCGGTCGCCCTCGCCCTCTCCACCGGCAGCGGCACCCGCTGCAGACTCGCCGACAGGTCTCCCCGTCGCGGTTATTCGCACAATGCGGCTGCCGTACGACCCAGCAGCCGTACTCGAGCTCACAGCGGCCCTTCTCCGTGCCGACCCGCAATTCCCCTCTTCGGGCGCAACCGTGCTCGACCTCGGTTGCGGCGCCGGCCGCGACATCATGTGGCTGCTGCACACGTTCCCCGACTGTCTCGCATCCGCCGTTGGCGTCGACTCGTGGAAGGGCAGCTGCGACCGGACCGCGCAAGCCGCACGCGTCCTAGCCGTCACTGACCGCGTGCAAGTCGTGCCCGCGCGCCTCGACCCGTTTGGCGCCATCAAACCCGCGGTCCCGGCCTGGCCAACGCCATTCGACTGGGTGCTCCTGCACCGATTCTTACCACCCCGCACGTTTGCGCCGGCGTTGCACAAGTTCCTCAACAAGCCAGGCGCTGTCGTGATGCTGTCGACGTTCCAGTTGCCACAGGGGATGGAGCTGGACGAGTGGATGGAGAAGCATGAAACGCCCACGTCGTTGACGAATTTGCTGGTGCCGGGCGAATTGACGCGGCCGTTGAATGCGAGGTTGTTGGACCGGCCAGACGCCGAGGTGATAGCGCGCGCGAGCGAGTGGGGGTGGGGGTTCACGAAAGAGGCCGGGTACCAGGTGCTGCGCAATGAGACGGTCGTGATTGCCGATGGTCGGCCGTTGGACTGGTTTGTCGCTCGCAAGATGTAGATTCAAACATCAACATGGCTTCATTTTACGTTCATTGTGACATGCGCTCTGTTCCATCACGACCACGGCACTGCTCTGCTCCATCAGCATTCTCGACGCGACTCACAGCCGCGTCCCTCCTATCACACATCGCTGCCGCCCTTTACACGGCCTGCTCCTGCATCTTCTCCGTCTCGTGCGGCAGCTTGCGCGCGCTCTGCGGGACCATCCCTTCGGCGGCGACCGCCGACGTCCCCTTCTTGGCGGCCTGGTCGGCGACCAACGACTTGAGCACGGCCTGCGCGCGGCCCGCCGCAAACGCGCACGACTGGCAGTGGTCGTGGCTGTTCTTGCCGCACGTGTTGGCCGTGCGCGACGCCGTGTCGAGCACAAACTGCACGATGCCCGACAGGTCGAGGTCGCGCACGTTGGCGAGCGCGGCATCGTTGACCGAGCCGGTGGCCTTGGTGCCGTTGTCTGACGACTCGCCGGAACCGGCGGCGGCGGGGCCCGCGAGCGACGAGGTGCCGAGGGTCAGGATCAGGTCGGCGGCAAGCTTGGCCGCGTCTAAAATGTGTGGGATCAGAAGGCCGATCAAATTGCCCGACAAATGTGAAGGTATCCTCAATGTAGATACCGGAATGGATCTGGCACGTTTTCCAGCACGACGTGCCGGACATTTGCGCGCGCTCCGCGCAGTACCGCGACATGGTCGACGACTCCATCCTAATTCGAGCCGCGGCGGCAAACGTGGATCAGCCATGGCAGCGCGCACGAGTCGACGGGCCAAAGACGGCGGCCCGCCGCGCCGACACGCACAGAATCATGGCCACGTCGTAGTTCGGATCCATGATCTTGTAGGACTTGGTCTCGGTCGACGTGAACATGATGGTGGATGGGGCTCGTGAGCAGTTGATTGCAGGTTAATCGTGGATGCTGGCGCCGCGCTGGATGGGGAGAGAGCGCTGCCGCGGGCGTCGGCGGGGCGAGGTCGTCGCGACAGGGATGCGCGCCGCGCGCGCGTCGCTGGCTGTGGACCGGCGGCCAGCCGCGCCGGAGAAGCCGTTGACGTGGCGGCCGCCGGCTTCGACGCGTCCGTCGCGCACCGTCGGTCGGCCGGCGTCGTGCATGTCTCACTTGTAACGGCGCGACGGCTGTCCAGTACTGATCGCTCTCCGCACAAACCACGTCCCGACTGTCGATATGGTCGCAAACAAGCGTCTCGCTCATGTATTTTATGGTATTCCAACACAACGTCATCGCGCCCGACGTTGGATCAGTGCCTGTACTCGACGCCCATCCGCAAAAACAGCAGCCGCTGCCCGCACACGCGCACACCGTCAATCCTCAAATGCGGTGCCGTCGCGGCCGTAAACAGATGCTCGTCAAACGCCGGGAAGAAATGCGGCCTCGCGCGTCCGTCCGACGCCATTCGCCCTGCCAACTGCATCGCCTGCGTCATGCGCACCTCGTCCAGGAACTTGCCCTGGATCAATTCCTTGATGACGATGCCGCCCGTCGCGATATCAAGGTGCCGCACGTGGTAGTCGCGGTAGAGACGGTCGAACAGCCGCGCGTAGTCGACCGACGTGCCGTCGTCGGCCTCGGCGACGAGGACCGTGTGCGGCGGGTTGCACTGCTGGCTGAGGGTGGTGAGCGAAAGTTTGGCGGCGCCAGCGGTGGTGGTCGCGATGATGATCTTGGCGTCGCGGTGGCCGGGCAGGTCCGGCGGGTTGAAGATCGGGTGCGTTGCGGGAATGTCGCCCGTGCGCGTGAGCACGACGAGGTACGGCTGCGCGGGCTTGCCGAGGACTTTTTGGCGGTACTCGATCAGGTCGTCGAAGCTATGTGATCGAAATTCGGGTCAGCAATGGGACGATGTCGCGTCCTGAGCGCGACCAATCGACACAACAACGTACACGACGCGAATTTGCGCGTTGGGCTCGTCGCGCAAGATGCTGCCGGTAATGATAAACGCGTCCGAGTGCGCCCAGCTACGACAGAATGGATCAGAGTGAGACCCGTCGTCACCGAATCGCGCCCAAATTCTGGACCATGAAACGCACCCCGTCTGCAGCATCCGGTAATCCACATTAGCCATGGTCGGGTAGGTTGGCCGCATCACGATCCCCGTCGGTCCCTCGTCGCCCGGCTCGAGAAACGCCAGGTACCCATCGAGCGAGACGGCCGAGTTGGACCAGATAAACGGGCGGCGGAGCACCATGGGCGATGCGGGCTCGGGCGGGACGCAGTGCCGCACGTCGTAGAACGCGACCATTTCGCTCAACGGCATCTGCGGGTCGTGCGCAAACGTGCCGAGGCTCAGCGCGTCGCGGTTGCCTGCGCGGGCCGAGGCGGCTGGGGCGTGATCGGCGCTCATGGTCGGTGCCTGGTGTCGTAGACTGCTGTGTTGGTGCTGATGTGCAAATCGTGCTGCAAGAGACGAGGGTTGAGAGAGAGCGAGGAGAGCGCGGTGGCATCGACGTGTCGCGGCCATGCTTGCGGATTGGGCCGGATTGGGCAGCAACACGACGGCGGCGGCGCGATCGACGGGAACGAAGCTCTTGCTGTGAAGCGTGCGATGCCTGACCGCTGCGTTCATCGCGACAACCGCTTGTCCGCTCGCTCGTCAGCGACATCAACCACGTCGCGACTCGCGACGCTCTCGTTCCCGACAATGCTGAACGAACCACCTGCTGCAACCGTACACGCGCTAAAGACACGACCAACCATGACCGAATCCACGGGGGCGCCGCCAGGACCTGAGCCGCGCACCCGCAAGAGCCGACGTACCTCAAGGTCACGGCAAATCGGCCTCACGCTCGCGTTCACGCTCACCCTTGCGGCCTGTGTGGTGCCCGCCGTGCTCGCCACCGCGGCAAGCGCGTCCTCCACCCTTTTTGACGGCGGAGGCAGCAGCACCAGTGCCGTCGACGAGTGCACGCATCCGCCCGCGACCCACCCGGATCCGTGCGCGTTCGTGCGCGCGCACTGCACCGACGCCGACGATGGTCTCGTCAATTACCTGCACTGGTACTACTGCGGTGTCGCGGCGCCGTGGCGGGTCCCGTCGGTCGTGCTGCTGCTGGGATGGCTTGTGCTCCTTTTCGCGACGCTCGGCACGGCCGCGTCCGAGTTTTTCTGTGCGTGCGCTCCGCTGCTTCTTGGCCTTCCGCGATGCATTCGGCTTGGCTGTGACGATTCCAGAAACTGACGCGAACGTCACTTTTGCAATGATCAAACAGGCCCGAACCTCAGCACGATCGCGCAGCACTTTGAAATGTCCGAGTCGCTAGCGGGCGTGACGTTGCTCGCCTTTGGCAACGGGTCCCCGGACCTCGTCTCCACCTTCTCGGCGCTGACCTCGGGCGCCGGCGGCCTGGCGCTTGGCGAACTGGTCGGCGCAGCAGCGTTTATCACGACCATGGTCCTCGGCTGCGTCGCCTACATTGCGCCGTTTACGCTCAACAAGGCTGCGTTCTTGCGCGACGGCCTCTTCTTTGTCGGATCCCTGATCCTGATTCTCATTGTCGCGTTCGACCACGCCATCACGCTCGCCGAATCAATTGCGCTCATGGCGTATTACGCGCTCTACGTCGCCGTCGTCGTTGCTGGCGAGTGGTGGACGGCGCGGCGGCACCGGCAGCGGCGTGCCGCCAAGGCCGCGCATGCGCTTCTTGTCGACAGCGGCGATAACAGCGACGACGACGACCTGGGCGCCCCACTGATCCCGCCAGCTTTGACCATCGAGCCCAACGACAACGAATCGGACGTGGAAGAAGACGAGCTCAATGATGCGATGAGCACGTCACCTTCGGTGCGGTCGCATATTTTGCACCGGCTGCAGCACCAGCCGCACCACCGGTTCTCGCTGCTCGAGGCCGTCGACCTCGCCGACCAGGCGGGCGACCGGCCACGGTCGTTGCACTCGTACTACCCGCGCTCGACTCGCAGTTACGGCCCGCGGTCGTCGCACAGCGGCATGTCGTCCCCCAGACGATCGCCGTCGCGGTTTTCGACGCGAACCGGGGACGTCACCGACACGGTGGAGCTTGTGCGCACGCCGTCGGGCCACTTGAGGCCGCCGACGCTGCTGCCGGACCGCAGTTCGACGCCCGCATTGGTGCCACCACCGCCGCTCATCATTCCAACCAACTGGACCGTCGCGGAAACGGTGCAGTCGCCGAGCCTACTCGCGACCCCGTCGGCGTACGACGAGATCGAGGACGAGATTGGCGATCGTGCAGATATGGGTGCGGGCGACCTGCTGTTCCCGCTGCGGGTCGCGCTGCGCCGGCCGACATCCGGGTGGATCGAGCGCGCGGTTTTGTTGGCACTGGCGCCCATGTACGCGGTTCTGCGCGTATCGGTGCCCGTGCTCGCGCCGGACGCGCCGACCAATTTCGGGGCTGAGGTGCGGCATCGTGGGATTTGCGTCGCGCAGAATGTGCTTGGGAGTATTGTCGCTGGACTGGTCATGGCGGGTACGACTCGATTGGATTGATCCTGGGTGTGCTCTGTTCGGGAAACTGACGCGCATTGTTTGGAACAGATGGGCTCGAGTATGCGGGGTCGCGCGTGGTGCTGGCGGCGGTCCTCGGCGGGATCGCGTGTATCGTGACGGCGGCCGGGCTCGCGCTCAACCCGGCAATGCATTTTACGCGGTTCACCTACTGCTGGTTTGGGTTTGTCGTGGGCATGGTGTGGATCTACCTCACGGCCAACGAGATTGTCGGGCTGCTCAAGGTATGTATCGGCAATTCGCGCCTGCAACGCGCCGCGCTCAGCAACTCACGACACTGCTTCGCGTCGTAGGCGCTCTCGGTCATCTTCAACATCTCGAATTCGGTTATGGGGCTCACCGTGTTTGCTGCCGGAAACAGCCTTGGCGGTCCGTACATGTCGCTCGCTCCGCGTCTGTGTCGGATTCGAGACTGAGATCAATGTGCGTCCCGTGTAGATTTTGTCGCGAACGTAACCATGGCCAAGATGGGTTTCCCGGCGAGTACGTCTACCCTGATTTGCAGCCATGTCTCACTCGGGCTCGTCCTGACCTGATTCTCACGCTCTTCCCGTAGTGGCGATTTCCGCGTGCTTTGCCTCGCCGATGCTCAACATGGTGCTCGGAATCGGGATATCGTCGGCGTACATGACGCTGCACCAGGGCACGCCCGGCGCGCGGCTGCAGCTTAACGACGTGGGCGCGTCGATTGTCGCGGCATTGCTGGGCCTGCTCGTGATCATGGTGGTGATGCTAATCGTGGTCCCGCTCGCGCGCTTCAAGGTGGGCAAGGCGCTGGGCGCGATGCTCGTCGTCCTGTACGCTGTGGTCGCAGGCGTGGCCGTGTCACTGAGCTGACGGCGCCGGATTCGTCGTCGTCGCTGTCGTCGTTCATGGCAATGTACAGAGGCATTATTTCAGAACGGATTGGTCTGGTTGCGCGCAGGAATGAGGAACAGATCGCGATGATCGTCCCTTCATCGGCGGGCGCCAAATCCTGGATTGCCACAGGATTCGCGATTGCGGATGCGGCTTGCCTTTGGGGTTGGCCCGGTGTGCCGCTGTTGCCCTGCGGTGCAGCCGGACCAGGCAGAGAGGCAACGCGCGCGGCCACCACAGTTCAAAACCGAGCGGCTCCCTCGCGACGGCTCTCGCTCTCACAACCACCACCAACTGTCCGTCGTCGCTCACTCAAGCAACGACCGACCGTACCGACTCCACCAAGTCCTCCTTTTGTGCCAGACGTTGACGATCTGGCCCTTGCCCGTTTGCCCCCTTGAACCACGACGCGCGCGCTCGTTGCCGCCCGCCTCGTCGTCCAAGATGGCCGTCTAAACGCTACCCCCCGCACCCGAACCGAACCCCCCCCCACCACGGTCTCCTAACGGAACCAACCCGCGAGTCACCTTGACCCCCGACCCGAGTCCCGCCACTGGTATCCACCATGGCCCCCGCACACCACCATGTCGCCGCCGCCGCCTGCCACCCCGCTAGCGCACACGCCCACCCACCAACAATAAGCTGCTGATCTACTTTGCTGTCGATTCGGACGCGCCCACGCCGCCGCCTGCTGCCCCGCTGCACCACCCCACGCCCACACCCCACCTGCTTTTGCCCCCCCACCGCACCGTCCAACCGGACCGTTTCCCCTCTGCCCCACCGTTGTCCTCCCCTCCATTCCAAGTAATGTCGTTTACGGGTGCGTTTTTTCTTTCATTTTCTCGAGTTTTTGCGTTGCGTTCTTTTCGGCGTGTTCGGCCGCTGCGTCACGTGTGCACCGCTGTGCACGTGACGCAATCGATGACTCGTCTGTTGGATCCTGGCTGACTCATGTGGGTCCTTCCCTGAAATTCGCAAATCTGCAGACCAGACCCTGGTTTATTTCATGCCGTCGGTTCTCGACACGCTGCTCGCTGCCGACACGGGACTCTTTGCTGACTCATTTGCAACGACGCC
>GG745373.1:128618-186111 GCA_000151295.1 Allomyces macrogynus ATCC 38327 | reverse complement strand
ACAAAAAAAAAAACCGATCTGCGTAGGGACTGGGCCTGGAACGGCGACGCCCCGTAGAGGGCCCTGCGGCGATGGGCGGCGTCGGACCATACGACCCGTGAGGGGAAAGGTGGGGACGCGCCGTATTGGGTGGTCGGAACGGTACGCGGCTTGCGGCGGTTGCGGTTGCAGCGGGGCCGGCGCCGGGGTTTGCGGCGATTGTTGCTGCTGCTGCATGCGGCGCGGGTCCGGGCCGAGCGGTGGGCGCTGCGACTGCTGCTGCGTCGCGGGGTTCGGTTTCGGCACGACCGCGGCCGCGGCCGCAGCATTGGCCGACGCAGTCGACCGGCGCCGATGGTGGCGCACGACAAGCCCCGCAACCACGGCCACGAGCACGGCCGCGCCGGCGGCGCCGGCAATCAGGTACACAGTGTTATTCGACGTGCCGAGCGCGGCCTTGATCGCACCGGTCACGCCCGTATCCGACGTGGAGCACGACGCGAGCGGGAACGAGAGCGTCGACAACGAATTGGTCGTGAGCGCCTTGGCCGGATTGCCCGCGGACGCGTTGGCGCCATTCGATGCGGTTGGCGCGACCACGTGGACGCCGCCCCAGCTCATCGGCTTGCCGCGGGTCAAGAGCACCTGCGTCAAGTCGGCCGGCGTGAACGACGCGTTCATTTCAAGGTGCAGGGCAATCACGCCCGTGACAAACGGCGTTGCCTGCGACGTGCCCTGCCGCGACTCGAACGCCTTCGGGTCGTTGGTCGCGTCGGCTGAGAAATTGGACGCCGACCAGATGTCCACGCCGGGCGCCCAGTATTTGACGCAAGCGCCCGTGTTGGAAAATGTCGCGACGCGCGGGTTGTAAATGTTCTGCGCGAGATCCGTCGCCGAGGGCCGGTCGACGGCGCCAACGACGTACGTGTCGGCAATCGTTGTGAGCGACGGCGCGCCCGCTGCGGCTGAGCACGCGTCAACGGCCGAGTTCCCCGCGGCAATGACCACGTGCACGCCCTGCTTGACGAGCGCCGTGATCGCGTTGGGCAGCGTGTTCCCCTTGAGCCCTTCGGGCGACCCGAGACTCATATTGATGACCGCGGGTTTCTTCAAGTTCTTGGCGAGGTAGTTGAGGGCGTCGACCGCGTCCGAGACGGACCCAGACTTGTCGCACCCGATGATGCGGAGGCCGTAAACGTTGGCCCCCTTGGCGATCCCGACCGTGTGGCCCACGGCCACACCCGAAACGTGCGTGCCGTGGCCCGTGCAGTCGGTGGTCGGGGTCAGGTTCGGGTCCTGCGCGCCCTGCGCCGTGTAGATGTTTTGCGCACGGCCGGAGAACTCGGCGTGGTCGGCGCGGATGCCCGAGTCGATGACATAGACGTTGACTATGAGGAGCGTTGGCGATGGGTCAGAGAGGGGCGAAAAAGATCAACTCGAACACCACCAGTACCGCGACCACTTTCATGACCGAGGCCAGACCCCACAGAAACATCAAAACGTACCGCCCGCGCCCGTCAAGTTCAGCGCATACTTGCCATCCAAGCTGCCATCCATCGCATCGAGCCCCCACAGCGACTGTTTCCCCGCCATCGCCGTCGACTGCAGACACGCATTCTCGACAATTGCGCCGCCATTTGCGACGGCCGCCGTCTCGGCTACCGCCAACGGCGTATCCTCTTCAATATAGGCGACGCACGGCACTTTGGCCTGCACGAGCCCGAGCGGCAATGCTGGGCCGGCATACCGCACTTTCACGCCCTTGACACCATGCACGTCAAACCCCCAGTCGACCGTGACATTCACGGACGCAAGGGCTGGCCGAATCGTGTCGACGGCCGTGGCTGCGGCTTGCTGGCACTGCGAGGTGAACCCAACCAGGTACGCGCGTTGCGGGCCGGTGGAGAGGACGGAGGCCGCGGCGGCGCGCACGGTCGGGTCGCTGGCGAGCGCAGCGACGGCGGCGGCGGTGTCGCCGCCATTGGCCGTGGTGGTGGAGTTGACGGTCCGCAGGACTTGCGCGGCAAGGTCGGCAGTCGACGCGGCCCCAGCGGTATGGGCGGCGGCCAGGAGCACGAGCGCCGGCAGGAGCAGCATGGTCGTGGCGGCAGCGTGCATCGTGGTTCGCACGGCTCGGCGGCGGCTGGGCCGTCAGTTACGGCCGCGCGCGTGCGAACGTTGGGCACGGGGCGCGTGGGCGGTGTAGATGCGCGCCGTGCCGCTGCAAAGTTGCTCGTTGGTTGGTTGATTCTTGGCACGGCGAACTGTTGCGAAAGTGGAGGTCTGGCCGGTGCTGGTGCTGGACAACGGAGCAGGGCCCCGTCCTCGAGGCCGGCGCGCGGGGCGCAGCGGTTGGCGACGGCGTCCGGGCGTTGCGCGCGCGCGAGCTGCGGCCGAGGTTCGTGCAGGACGGGGTCGGTCGGTGGTGGGTGGTGGGTGGAGGCCAGGCAACCATGCTCATGACTTGCGGGCGGGCGGCGGCGCCTCGGCAATCGCTTTTGCGTCCGCCACTGCGCGACTTCATGCACCCAAAGTTGATGACCATGATCCACTTGCGAAACCCCGGTCTGAAACCCCGCCCGACCACGGGTTACTGAATCCGACACCACCCAAACAAAGCCTGGAACCAGCAAAACCGCCAGTGCGAAGTGAAACCCAGCAAGTCCAATGAAATTCCCAACAAAAAAAGAACGGAAACGCACAACCAAACGCACAACACAAACCACAACACAACAACAACACAAGAAAAATCACGGCCCAAAACTGGTTACTCGTTCCCGTTCCCCCGACCCCTCATCCAACGATCACGGCAGCGGCCCATTGGCGCTGCCCGACAAGACCTGCACGATCCACGACATGACGTCGCGCACATTCGCGACCACCTCGCCCAACGACGGGTCCCCCACCGGTACAGGCGACGGCGCCAACGACGACGAGGACACGGGCGTGCTTGCAGTCGCGGGTTCGGCGGCGGCAACGGTCGTGCCGTTG
Source organism: Allomyces macrogynus ATCC 38327 (assembly GCA_000151295.1). NCBI lineage: Eukaryota > Fungi > Blastocladiomycota > Blastocladiomycetes > Blastocladiales > Blastocladiaceae > Allomyces > Allomyces macrogynus. The sequence goes on along the minus strand of GG745373.1, from coordinate 183,141 downwards.
GCCGGGGTCGGGACTGTGGGCGACGTGCCGTTCACCTTGCCCGTGGGGCTCGCTGCTGGTGCGGCGGGAGTCGCGATCCCATTCACGGCCGGTGGCGGCGGGGACAAGGCGCGCGTATCCGTGACGACAGGACTCGCGGCCCTTGGCATTGGCGCGGGTGCGTCGGACGGGGCAAACGTGGCCTCGGTCGACCCTTCCGACTCGGACTCGGTGAGGAGGTCGTCGACGAGCGCGCAGAGCACCTGAAAGTCGCGGCGGTCCTGAATCGGGTCGAGCCGCAGGTGCGGCGTCACGGGCCACGCGCGCGGTGAATTGGCACCGCCACCGCCGGGACCATCGGGCGATCGCATCGGGACCAAGGGCGAGGTCGGCGCGGCGGCCGTGTTCCCGTCCCACACGGCAGAGTCGGACGGCGGGTCGGTCGCCGAGACGGCGGGTGACGCGGTACGTGACGGCGGCTTGCCGTTGATAACGAGCGGCGGCAAGTCGGGGCGGATCGAAATGACGGGCAGCTGCGTGGGCGACCCAGCGGAAGCAGCAACGGGTGGAGTCGACGTGGCCGGGAACGAGAAGTGGCCCGGAACGACGGGCAGTTCGTCGCGGCCGTCGTAGTAATCGTCATCCTCATCCTCGTCATCCTCATCATCATCGTCATAATAATCGTCGTACTCGTCGTCCTCATCATGATGCCGGTGCAGGATGACGCTGCCCGTCTCATCCTCATCATCATCGTTGTCACTGCTGCGCGGCTCGCTCGCATTGTCTTCCTCGTACGACCGGTACCGGAACCGCGAATTGCTGCTGCTGCGCGCCATGACCACGTCCTCGTCCTCGTCTTGGTCGTCGTCGTCCACATATACGTGGAGGTGGTGATGGTGATGATGTCCGCGTCCCACCGACCCGGCATGCCGAGTCCCCGTCGCGGCCACTGCTGCCCACGACGGCGGCACGAGCAACCCGTTCCCCTCCTCCTCCACATCCTCCTCCTCCTCCACATCCTCCCCATCGCGCTCGGCCATCAGCACCGCGCGACTCTGCCGGCGGCGGTCCTCGACGACATGCGACCCGACAAAGATCCGTTCGTCGACCATCGGGTTAAACCGCACCCCACCGGTCCCACCAAGCGCCGCCGCGACCGCCGCGGCCGCGTCCGCATTCGCTGCGGCCGACGGCCCGCCCCTTGGCGTCGGCGGTGCCGACGACGCCGACGACGCCGCGACCGAGACTGACGCGTCGCCGGACGCCGACCGGCGTTTCGCCGACCGCCCCGACTCGCTCGTACTGCTTTTCCTGCGCGCGCGGCGGCGCACGGTCGCGCCGCCATCGTCCGACAGGGACTCGGCGGGTGCCGGGAGTGGGGTGGTCGCTGCAGCCGCTGCGGCGGCGGCCGCAGCCGCGAGCGAGACGAGCGATGCGCGCAGTCGGTCGCGCAGCGCGCGTCGTTCCGCGGGGCTCGGTCGCGTGAGCAGGTCCCTCAGCGAGTGCCGTTTCAGGCACCCGCGTTTCGCGAGGGTCACGGCCTGTCGGAGGGCGTGCACGGTGCGGGAGGTGGCCAGGAACGCGGCCATGGGCGGCGCCGCGGGTGGGGTGGCCGATGTGGCGAGCGCGCGCGGGACGATTTCCGGGTACGGGTTGGATCGCGAGACGAGCTACGTTCAGGACGGACAGGTGAGCGGAACGGGTTCCGGCAGGACGCGACGAGCAGGCCGCAGCAGCGGCAGGAGCGCAAGCGTAGCGTACCGGTCCGAGCGCGTACAGGTTGGTCGCGTCCTTTTCCCTACACCACGCGCGCGCAAATGCGGTTCATTCCACTTGATTCCAGCAGCACCGACACCATGTCTTCCGACTCTCCACGCGCAGCAGCAGTCAAACGCCACGGACCATTGAATCGAGTACGGGTGCGCCTTGCCGAGCATGCCCTTGCGCTGCCACCTAGACAAAGCGGGTCGCGCAACAACGGCATCAGCGGCGCAGTCCCTGCACCCATGGTTCGCGAGCACATACCAGATCCGCCAGGTAATGTACTCGAGCCGCTCGCCCTTACCGCCGGCCTTGAGCGGCCCGTTCTTGAGCTTGGTCACGAGCTTCCAGGAATCGGCCAAGTCCTCGTCGTTCCAGTCGTGGTGCAGGTAATCTACATTGGCCGTACGCAAGCAACCGCGTCCGCACATTTCATCAGGAGCACGTTCGGGTGCACCTCGGCAGCGAATGCGTGACCGCGAGCACGCACCGACATACTGCTGCGGGCGCAGCGCGGCGGCGTGCACCTGGTCGCCCATGGTCAGGTCCGGCAGCGAGTAGGACCGCGGGCGGCGCACCGCGTCGGTGTCGACGGCGGGCATCGCGGTCGCGGCGGGAGCGGCGGGAGCAGCAGCAGGCGCGGCGGCGCGTGCCGTGGGCGTGTGGTGGCGGTGGTGGTGGTGGTAGCCCATCGTGTCGAGAGCGGGAGATGGCGTCGATCCAGGAGCTGGTTAAGCGAAGCGAGCAGGCAGGCGAAGAGGCGAGGCGACAAGACAAAAGCGGTCAGTCCCGTCCCGTCGCAGTTCAGTGGCCAGTTCAGGCGCGTTCCGTGCGGACTCAACGCGACAAGGGACGTGCAGGGCACCACCTGCGAGCGCGACGCCGTAACTGGCCTGACCGGACAGACCGACGGACGGCGCACGCCATGGCAGGCACGGCGCGGCACGGTGCAGGACTTGGCACCCATGCGCGCCACCAGAGTCGAGGGCGGACGCGCTCGCAGGGCGCGTGCCCCACCTCCGCGGGCGGGCATGGCCGGGCCCCCAGCAGAGCTGCCGGCACGTCCGTCCGTCGGTTGGCGCGAGGGCCACGGCAGGCGCGGTGGCGGGCCCATAGCACCATCCGCACGGTCCGGTCGGCAGCGGACACGGCAGCAAGAGGAGAGAACAGGTCGCACCTCACGCTCCACTCCAAAAACACACACCGCCGCACAATCAGAAAAACAAGGCGCGGGACGGGGACGGCGCGTTAAAGGACGCCGATGCGGCGGCACAGCGCTCGGTGGCGGCCGAGCGGCGGGTGGTCGCGGTCGCAGGCAAGGACGAGCACGGTGGCGGCGTAGGTCGCGGCGTGCGGGCGGACGAGCATGCCCGGCGCCGTGCGTCCCGTCGTCGTCGCGTAAATAGGGGCGGCGCGTCCGGGTGCTGCTGCTGCTGGTGCTACTGCTGCTGCTGCTGTCGTCGCTGCTGTCGGTGTCGGTGCGTGCGCACGGCGTGCTCGCGTGCCAGGACGGATTGGAAGTCGACGTCCGCACTCACGCGCAGGCCGGTCCGGCAGGCGAGCGTGGAAGCGTGCGCGGCGGCGCGGCGCAGTCGACAGGCAGGCAGGCAGGCGGGCGGGCGGGTCGCAGCGCTCGCAGAACGGAGAGCGCGCGTGGAGCAAAGGACTGGCTGGCGAGGACGCGCTGCCGCTTGTGATCGCGCGAGATGCGTGCCGCGATCAGAAGGGGCACGCCAACCCTCGCCCGCTCGCCGGACGGTGGGCCGAAGCGCATGGCAACCGACTGCAACAGCATGACAACGCTCCCTCTGCTCGCCACATGACCGCCCTGCCACGCGTGTCGTCCTGATCTCTGGCGTGATCGGCGCCTCCATCCCATCCCCAACTCTGCGGCAGTCCCATCGCGCCGTCCAACGACCAAGTATGGATAAATTGGTCTATGAAATGAGAAACACACTATGGCCAAGCGGCCCGGGCAGCTTCTTCTCCGCCCGAGACTCGCCCGGAACATGCGACCGCGACGGTCTGAGACTGGCCTACAGGCGCCGCGTGCGCTTGGCCGGCCGCGCATCGGCCCCCGGCCCCCCTGCTGCCCCCACTCCTGCACCCGGCACCCCGTTCACCCCCATCATCACATCGCCACCACCGTCCTCCCTCTCCCCCTCCTCGCCATCGCGCGGCCGCACGCGATCCATCCGCCGCGCGACGCTCCCCGCATCCATGACCGCCGCAGCCCGCACCGCGACTACCGGGTACGTGCACTGCGCGACATACGCCTGCGCATCCAACATATCCAAAACGCCCGTATGCGACATGGCCGGCGACGCGCGACTGTACCACGGGATGACCGAGACGTGCAGCGGGTCCGGCTTGAAACACGTGGGCATCAGCGTATTCGGCGCCCACGCAGCGGGGGACGACGGCGCCACGGGGATCGCGACCGCGGGAATGCACACGACCGTGCCCCGGCCGAACAGGACCACGAGCGACCGGCCGGTCACGGCGGCGACAGAGGGGAGTAAGCGGCGTGGGAAGGGGGAGCCCGAGGCCGCGGCGAGCACGTCGTGCAGGTACAGGTCGCGGCGCGCATCGAGCAAGTCGGCGGTCACGGGTGTGCCGGCCGGGATGGCGCTCGCGTCGCCCGGGATCGACCAGATGGGGTGGTCGGCTTGCCGGATCAGCGATGGGCCGAGCGCGCAAGACGCCGCCACGAGTGCGCAGCGTACGGTAATCGCGAGTCGGGCGGGAATGTCAGAGCGGCCCGTGAGCGCGAGGAGTAACGACGCCTCGAGCGCCAAGGCCGGTGGGAGAGACGGTGCCGCGCCTGCGGAATCGGTGCGAATCCCGCACCACGGGATCACGACACCCGCGGCCGTGCACTCGGCGCGTGCTGCCGCGCACGCGGCATGGTCAGCGGAAATCAGTGCCGGTGGCAAGGCCGGTAAATCGGTCGGCGCGGTTGGGTCGTCGAGCGCGGCCTTGACGTCCGACAGGTAGGCGTCGAGAAAGACCGACGCGAGCGAGGCCATGTATCCGAGCCGGCGCTCGGCCGAGTAGGCGTCGCTACCGTGGTGAAGCGAGGCAAAGTGCGACCGGCACGTCGAGACGAGCGCTCGTAACGCCGCCTCGGGGTCGGCCAGGATCGCGCCCACGTCGAGAACCGGGTGCTGGTGCGGCGCGCGCGGGCCCGCGGACGGCGCGTCCATGTTGAAGGGTGAGCTGGAAGGCGCGGCGAGCATGGTGAGTCCCGCAGCTTGCGAGAGTTGAAGAGGGGAGAGGAGAGGAGAGAACCGGCTGATGAAATCCTGGCTGCAGGCCGTTGCGGTGCGGCCCGGCTGCGGTGAGCCGCCGCACGTGCAGCCACATGGTCGCGTCGCGCTGATCGCTTTCCCTTGTCAACCTCCTCGACGACGCTATTGATCCCGCTGCTGTCGATCCTTAGCCGAACGCCCGAGCTGACGACAGCATCAGAAATCGACGCGCAACGAAGAACCCCGGGCAGCACGACGACACCAGGAAGTGCCAGCAGCACAAGGCCAACCGACAACCTCAAGCAGACCCCTGGCACCAACCGACTGTCTGCAACGCCCATGAACACCTTCTCGCTCGTCGTGCTCGGCGAACTCGAGTCGGCGCTTGTGCACGGCCACGACGCGCTCTATGCTCGCGCCGCTTTTTCCGCGGGTCCCGACTGGGCCGCAACATCCGGCGCCGACCACATAGTGACCTCACTTGCGCACCGACCCGCACCGCTTCCACCAAAACCCGTACACGCCGCACCCGCGCCGCTACTCGCCGAATGGCTCGCGAGGTTCCTGTCGGCACTATGGACGGCCGCGGCACCGCGCATTGACCCGTCGACGTCGTCGCGCGCGGCCGCGGTCGTGTGGAATTGCGCCGTGCATATGGCGTGGAAGAGCACGAATGTGTTTGGGTGGCCCCAGGTCGTGGTCGCCGTCTACGGGCTTGATTTCGCGGGGCGCGACGTGCTCGTCGGGTACGCAACGGTGCGCGTACCAAGGCATCCTGGACGGTGTGGCTCATGACAAACAATTGCATGTTTTGATCCACGGGTTCGCTGATGCTGTCTCCCGCGCTTGCTGGTTAGACACACCCTGTATGCGCCGCTCTTTGCCCCGCTCGCGTCGTCGCCGCTCAACCAGTTTCTGTCGTGGATCACGGGCCGGCGACCAGAATTCGTCGACCCGTTTCTGGTCGCCCGTTCCGAGGGCCGCCAAGTGACGCGTGTCCGGTCCAGTGGCACGGTCAAGCTCGTCCTGGACGTGTTTCTCAAGGACATGGAGAAATTTGGGTACCAGCTGGGCATGGACCACACTGACTCGTTGACAGCTGGGGCATGATAAGCAGGATTTGAGGAAACAAAAACCATTTACGATTGGAGGTCCAATCATGAACATGAGGGCGCGTCTGCACTCAGCAGTGTCCGTTGAGTGTCAATGGAGGAGGAGCGCGCTTGAAGTCAGAGTGCAATGCTTTGCAAGGGACAGGCACAAAAATGGGCGCGACGAGTTCCACCCATTCAAGAGATCCGGGTAAACGACAACGACAGGATTCGAACCTGTGCAGGCAGAGCCTAATTGATTTCTAGTCAATCTCCTTAACCACTCGGACACGTTGTCGGTTAAGTTTAGCTTTTGCCTATTGTAATCTGGACACTTGGGCACACAAGTGGGATACCAAGATGACGGGCCGAAGGCACTGTTTTTCAGAAGCGAAGCTGCCGACCGCGTGGGGGCGCGGGGCCGGCGTGTATTTATCTCATATGAACAAGAGGAACCAAAATCATCCACCAACAGAACAACGGAGCGCGGTCCGTCGCGTGCCGGCGCGACGGGTGCGCATCCACGATCGATCCGCACTGCAAGGACGCGGTGGGGTCGCTTACGCTTACGCCGTCGAAGCCTGGATGCCTGCCTGAACGCAGCACAAGATGCTGGGCCCAAAACCCCGAAGGAGACCCTCTTAAACTCTCAAACACTCAACTTTGACCCCCGGAACCCGCTGTCAATGGGGCCAACCACTCACCCCAATCCGTGCACTGAGCGCTGCATCGCCGCACCCACGCGTACTTTGTGCGTACTTCATTTTGATCAGCGAGTACATGGTATCATCAACGTTGAGCTCGGCCGTGACCTGCTGCAACTGTACTGTACGTCGACGCGGCTTGGCAATTGGCACGCTCGCGCAGGAACTCGATCCAACATCCAACGGCCAGCCGGACGGGATCGACGGGCTGCAGGCGGGTGTCAAAATGAAGACGATACGGCGGCAGTGCACGTGCCAGCTGCTGCTGCGAGTCCTTGAGGGCCATCCGACAAGCAACGGCCAGCCAAACCCAAGTCGAAAATGCTCTCGTTTACGTATATGTACAAAACTGGTGGAGACGCGGACAAAAACAGAAAAAAGAAAAAAACCAAACTGGCCTGGCAGACCGTGTGCGCTTATCATGGCGCGTGCTTGGTGAGCCACTGCAGCGTAATGTCGATGTTGATCTGGTTCTTGGCCGAGACCGAGTAGCATGCGATTTCGCGCTGGCTGTAGCTTTTCAGCTCTCTATTGCAGCGGATGGGGTGGGTCAGTTGGCGCTCGATTTGGCGGAGAGGTGAGCGGGCAAAGAGTGCGTACAGCGCGTCAATAACGCCCTCAACGGTCAATGCGTTCGGCAAGTCGTTCTTGTTGCCGAGCACGAGCAGCGGCACGTTCGAGAGCGTTGGCCGTTCCAGCAGGTTGCGCAGTTCCTGCTTGGCCGCCTCGAGTTTGCCGTGGTCAGCGCTGTCGACGACGAATCTGGATGGTAGTCGGGGGGGGGGGGGGGGAAATCCGAGGTGAGTGCTGCAATCAAAACGTGCGCGCGACGGGAATCGGGAGCCGAAATACGGACACGATGGCGTTGACGTTGCGGCAGTACCGCTCCCACATGTTGCGGAACCTTGTGTGGGCGCCAACGTCCCACAAACTTCATCGTGAACTTGGCCCTTGGTGATTTTGCGGCATATTGGAACCCGACCGTTGGGATCTACGCGGAGAAAACGAGCGCGAGGTTGGTCGCAAGTATTCGGTCGCGAACAGGGCAGGGGGCACGACACCGCGGCGATGCGCGCACGCGGGGGTCCGGGAGAGGCCAGCATACCGTGTCCTCAGTGAACTCGCCCGACTAATCGGGGAACGAACAGGTCAGCAACGCGCCCACTTTCGTCACCTCCTGAAAGCAAACCGTCGGCGTACCGCAAAGACGTTGACCAGGGTACTCTTGCCGCTCGCTTGAAGGCCTACACATTTCGCCAAATCGGGCGTCAGGGTCTGCGCTCCATGTCGGCAAACAAAGAGGCGACGGCAGCACACTCACCGACCAGTGTCACCTCCATTTCTTGCGTGAAGAAGAGTGACCGCAGCCAGTCGAGCAGCGACTTGAAAATCGACGACATGGCGGCGACGGCGAGGGGAAACGACGGCGAAGGGGCGGGCCGAAGGATGTTCAGCGGGCGCGATGCGCGGTTTTCGCGGAAGGCAGTGCGCGACGGCGGCGGCGGCGGCAGCACTGGTCCGACTCGACGAGAATCCGCGAGTCGGTCAAAGTAGACGGATGGGTGGCGCGCGCGGGGGTGGTTGACTGGCGCACGACAACGCGGTCGCTGGCGGCACGCACGGGTTCAGGGTGGCCGTGCGTGGGCGGCGTGCAGGCGGCAACGTGTCCGGCTCGGGTGCCACTGGCGGTACACCGGAGCGAAGGGGTCGATGTGGGTGCCGGTCCAAGACGCGCGAGTAGGAGTTGGTGGCTCGTGGTGCACGGCAGGTCGTCCTCGTTTCAAGCTGGCGATGCGAGCGCGTTTCAGGTCACAGCAGCACAGGCAGTCGGCCAGGCGCGGTTTGCGGAGGCAGCGGAGCGAATGCAGCGAGCTGCAGCGCGGTGGTGTCGGTGCGCGGGCCCGGGAGCGTTGCAGCGCGAGGACGATGGCGATGGCGACGGCAGCCTGTTCGCGGAGGTTGGTGGAGAGGCGCAGTTCCTTGTCGAAAAGCGGTCGCAGTGGGTGGGCCTGGGAACTGTTCACAGCGGGGATCGAACGGAGGGTGTGCGCGAGGTGCGAAATTGTGGCGAAACAGGAGCGTATCGTAATCCCTTGCGAGATGAGTTGGCCACCCACCACAATCCCGAAGGAAGATGGGATCGGCCAAGACGGTCTGGCGACATACTGGCAGAACGGCTTGAGAGCCACGCCCCCGCATCCTGCATCGGCCGGCCACCGAAAGTGAAAACGCTTGGCGCCCATCCATTTTGTCGGCTGCCGCGCACCGACGCCGACGCACCGGGGACGACGCGGCACCAACGCCCCGACACGCCAAGAGCTGCAAAAGCAAGGTCAACCCAACCGGCCCGACTGGCCCCGCGATCTCGCTGGTTGTCGACAGCCACCAGTGTTCCTTCCCAACTCTACACTCGATTGGCTTGCACTACGGGCCCTGGCCGACTATTTACCAGACCGACCGACCCGCGGCGCTGCCAGCGCGCGCACACACTCGCGCGCTCGTTCTCTCGCTGTTCACGCCAAAGTGAATTCGAGCCGGTGCAGCAACCGGTCCCAGCCCCGACTCCACGCGCACGACTTCACCGTAGTCAACCTCCGCTCCGCGACGCCGATATTTATTGGGCCACGATGACATCCCCTACGCCTGCTCGCCGTGTCCCATCGCCGCCACTGCCGCCAGCACCAAGGTGGAGGACGGCACCCGTTGGTGCTCCAGCTCCCGACAAGTGCGCGCTCCCACGTCGACCACCAAGTACGCCAAGCACGATGGCCATGGTGGTCAAGGTCGTCGCTGTGCTCATCTCGACGCTCGCATGTGTGCCAAGGGCGCTCGCGCACGGACCGCCTGGAAAGGGCGACTATGCCGCGGCCGCTGCCGTCATCCACGTCGGCCACGAGACCATGATGCTCATCACCATGGGCGTGCTGCTCGCGTTTGTGCTCGCGAGCGCGCTTGCGCGGCTCGCTGTACATCACATCGCGCCGACCGTACATCACAGCGCACCAGGTCCGGCATGGCTCATACGCGTCGTGCGACTTGCGTATAACCACCCGAACCGCCGCGACCTGGCGCTCGCTGTGGTCGTCTACCTGCCGCTCGTCCTAGTCGCGTCACTGAGCACGAGCTACAAGTACGATGTCACGTATAACCGGTTCGGGTGGATCGCCGTCGCGCACCTGCTCGTCGCGACGCTCCTGTCGGGCCCCTTCTCCCCAGCGTGCTTGCTGCTCGCGCGACACCAAGTCCTCCGCTACCACGCCTTCTTCGCGCGCGCCGGCGCCGTGCTCGTCACGGTACACATGGCGCTGCACCTGAACACGTGGGTGTCCTACGACGTGGTCCCGCAATTCCTGTGGGGTCGGCCCGTCATGATCTTTGGACTCGCCGCGTGGCTCGCAATCGCGACCATGGTCGTCACGTCCCTCCCGTGGCTGCGGAACCGCGCCTACACGGTCTTTGTCGCGATCCACCACCTGATGTTCCTCGTGCTCATCGCGTTCTCGGTCATGCATCGGTCTGCGATGACGCCGTACGCCGTGATCATGGCCTCAGCTGTTGTCGCCAACAAGCTCGCGCTCGCGTACCAGGTCGTTCGTGGACCCGCGCGGATCGAGATCCTGATCGACGACCCGGCCGTCGCGGCAGCAGCGGCTGCCGCTGAAGCCCTGCACGCGCGGTCTCAGACGAGTCTGCACGCCGAGCAGTACCACCGTCGCGTGCGGTCGGCCGAGTCCCTGACGGCTGCGGCCAAAGTCGCGCGAACTCCATCCATGGCGCGCACGCGCCGCGGCAGTTCCGGCCCACACGCAAAAGGCGTCCAGGCACGGCACTTGCGCCATTTACGGCACGCGAGCACGTCGTCGGTGCCGTCAAGCCACACGAGCTCGCACGATTCGCTGACCATGCCGAATCTGCACTCGGCCGCAAACACGCCCCTGTCGTCGACGACCGCCGCCGACTCGGATTCGTCGGGCAGTCCCGTGCTCGTGCCGCGCGCGGACGCGCACGTTGCCATTGCGACGCCGCCCGCACGGTCACCGCCGGCGGTCGTCCGCGTGCGAATCGTGCCGTCGGCGTACTCGACGGCGCTGCATGCAATCGCGCCGCACCACACGCTCTACCTCGGCACCCCGCCCGTGTCCACGTTCCACCCGTACTCGCCCCGGCGGATCCCGCGGCACGCGCCCGCCCACTTTGACGGCCGCGGTGGGCCCGCCGCGCCGCTGCGCCCGACACCGTCGTTCCAGTCCCTGTCGGCGACCTGGGACGCCGTGGAACTCGTCGTCTCTGCCGACTCGGCATTTGCGAAACAGCACTTGCTCCCACACGCCGTACCGAGCGACATGCCTGCGGCCGCTGGGCCACGGAGGGGCAGTATCGGGTCCGGCCGGCGGCGGTCGGACTCGTTGGAAACGGCGGCCTCGTACGCGACGACGATTGCCGCGGCATCCGCCGCGAACCCGGCGGGCTTGGCGGTGGTTGTGCCGTGGACAGTAGTCGCGCCGCTCCCCGTCGAGAAATTCGCGCGCGTCTTGTTTGTTGCTGGTGGGACCGGGATCACGTCGGTCTTGGCGTGGCTCGAGCGGTGGGCGGCGATGCCGCCGGCGTCGTCGCTCGCACGACATTTGGATACCCCGCCGCTCAAGGAATTGGACGATATCGAGTTGGGCACGGGGAAGCGCGTCAGACGTGTGCCGAGGGAGATTATGGTCGTGTGGTTTGTGTCCAAGGAGGCCGATGCGGCGTGGGTCGATTCGGCCGCGTGGATGGCGAGGGTGCCGGAATTGGTGTGGAAGACGGTTGTGACAAGAGATGCGGATGTGACCCCCGCGAGTGAGGACGAGCGCGCGGCCCGGGTCGCGAGGGAGGTGCCGTCGACTGCACCGGGCACGCTTGGGTTTGGTACGTTCTCATTCTCGCGTTTGATGTTCTCTTCCAAGGGTGGGATGCTAACGAACGCGACGCCATGTAGTCTCGGGCCCCGTCGGCCTCGTGCGCGCCGTGCAGGCGCTCGACCGCGACTGGTGGCTGCACGCCGAGCCGTTCGCGTGGTGAGCCGCGCGCAGCATGGCGGCGGCAGCAGCAAGGGAATACCCCCCTGGAGTGTGTTTTTCCCTGTCTTCATCTTTTTGGGCTTGTCGCCACAAATGTACAGAATTGTAGACTTGTTCCTTTCCCTCTCTCTCCCGATCGAACTGTCATGCCGCATCAAAAATGACCTGCGCCAGGACCGACGGGAACCGGTCCTTGGCCTGTAGCGGGAACGGGATGAGCGCGACGTGGTGCACGGCCGCGAGCGCTTGGTCGAGGGATCTGTACGGCGCGAGCTCTGTCAGTCGAGCTGTACCGCACCTTGAACACAGCTGCAACGTACTCGGGTTCGCACGACACCAAGTGACCCCTGAGGTGCAACTCGAGCGCCAGTTCCCGCTGATGGTTATCCATCAACGCGCCGTTCACGACCGCAATCACCTTCCGTTCCCCACCTGGCGCGCGCAGCGCTTCCAAGAGACAACCAGCGCCGGCGTGCGTAACCACCAGATGCGCGCGCGCCACTTCGTCGGTCAAGGAAGGGGCGTAAGCGAATACGCGCACAGATAGTGGGGCGTTCGGTGGGATGGTCGGTTCGTAGGCGCCCGCTTGGATCGTGAGGGACGTGTAGCCGAGTTTGGCGAGTTGGGCCAAGGTGGGTGGAGACAGGATGGAGTCGACGAGGGCCGGGAAGGTCGTGGTGCCAACGGTCACAAAGGCGTGCATGGTTCAGTGCATTAAGTGCAACGAGTTGCGCGGGGGGTGCGAGGACGAGATGGCGGAGAATCAGCAATTTGATCGATGGTGGACTACGAGAACGACTTGAAAGCGCGACACGACGCGGTCACGTCGCGATGACAGAAACCAGATCCAAGTCGTTGCGAGAGCATACGTCCATAAATACAACAAAACAAACAAGCTGCCGATCTCTCACTCCAATTTCCTATTTGTTCAAAACAGCTTGAGGTGCTTGGTGACCTGGTCAATGATCTCGACGGGGCCTGGGCCAATGGCCAGGACCGTGCGAGACCCGGCGGCGATTTGCGTGCGGCCAGCGTCGCGGATCGACTTGGCCGAGAGCGAGAGCGACTGCGCGAGGGCCTCGAGTTCGAGCCTAGGGCCGTCATGGTCAGCGTTTCAACGTGCGAGACTCGGTTGGCCGTGGACGCGCACATTTCGTCTTCTGAGTTGACCTTGAGCGCGACCTTGGCCTGGCCAGAGTACTCCCAGGCCTCGGCGAGCTGGTGGAGAAGCGTGAGCGTGCGTTCAACATGTGGACCCAGGACAGGGAACGCGGCGGACGTGCCTTGGGGTTGTGGCGGACGCAGTGCTTGTAGGCGGCGAGACAAGCGTGGCAACACTAGGAAAGAAGCTATGCGCTTGAGCGGCGCCGTCATCGAGGACGAGGACAACAGAGTGGTGCGCATGCGTACCTGGGCCGCGACCTTACCCTTGGTCATGCCGAGATCGTTGCGAACGACGAGCACCTGGGAATCGAACAAACGAGTGAGACGGGAAGATCTGAGTCGGCGTGAAGGAAGCCAGACCAGCGCACCATCTTGAAATCCCTGTACTTGCGCGCATCAATGACGGGCGCGCTACCATCCTGGATCCACCGTGTGGTGCGTCAGTGCATGCTGGCAGCTGAATCCATTCGTCTTGCACTGTCAGATCGAACCTGTACTGTTGGTGCATCATCGTCGTTTGACGCGTTGGATTCGGCATCGTTCTCGTCGGAGCTGCTGCTTTCATGATCCGACGTGCTCTTGTCGTGCTTGGGTCGTGTGGCCGTGGCGCTGATGGCGGCCTGGACCGATTGCGTGCGGCCAGCGACGAGCCAAGCGCCGAGCGTGCCCGAAACGAGCGCGGTGGCCACGATCTGGGCCGAGTGCCAGACGGCGGCCGGGTCGCCGTGCAGCAGGTCGGTAGTAAAGGACTTGACGGCGTTGAACATGGCGCGTGGGCCGAGTGCGACGGATCTGCGGCGATGCAGGCCAGATCGGCATCTGGTGCGGTATGTTGGTGGCCGTTGCCAGGCTGCCGTTGCTCGGGTTGGTTGCGTGTGTGCGGTGGATGCGTTGTATGCGGTGAACCGGCCCACGTGGAGCGGCCGTCAGAAGGATCGGCGGGAGACGCACGCAGGGCAGGTTCCTGGCTTTGGTTTCTCGAACAGGTTGTGCGTCCCGCCCAGCCACACGCAAGCCACACCACCGCACCGCAGCGGAGCGCCTTGCGCAACCAAAGCACGGCTCCGTGACCCCGATCGCGAGCTTCTTCATGATGCTTCGCCTCCCGCCGCGCAGCACCACCACCGCGACCTCGCTGATGCGCGGCACGCCTTGACCGGCACGGCACCATCGGCGGCACCGACCCGCTGCCCACTTGCTGCAAGCTTGCGCACCCCTTCCGCGCGCACCAGCGCCTGCGCCGACGCGGCCTTTCGCCTGCGCCCGTCTTCGCCCACCTTCTCCGCGCGCCAACCGCTCCGACCGCTGTCACGACCCAACCAAACCGAACCGAACCAAACCAACGCGGTGGAGAGCATGGCCTCGTTTCCGCTCTCCTCGCTCGCCAACTCGTCGTCGTCGGGCCTGACCAGCAGCACGACACGCCTCCTTCCGGCCACCTCCTCGACGACCACCAACTCGTCGAGCCCGCCGCGCAACAACACCGGCCCCAGCAGTAACCCTGCCAACGCCAAACCATCGCGCCCGACATCGGGGCTCGTGTCGTCGCTCGCGCTGCCGTCTATCCTCGACAGCTCCACGCCTCAACAGCAGCAGCCACCACGCGCTCCGACCGGTCCCTCGCCTCCCGCCATGTCGGCTGCCCCCGCCGTTGCTCCCGCTGCCGCACCCGGTGGGCCCGCAGGCCCCGCGCCCGCACCCGCTTCCGCCCCCGCCCCCGCCCCCGCTGCGCCTGGCACATCCGCGCCCGACAACTCCAGTCCCGTGCGCCGGCGCACGATGCAGCAGAACCCGGCCGCGATCGCCGCCTCGCGCGCGTCCATGGCCGGCATCCCCGTTACGGGCACGCGGCCCGTGTTTGTGCTGAATGCCTGGAAACAATACCTGTTTGTCGCGAAACCCACGGTGCCCGCGTCCGAGGGCGCCTACATGTTTGTCGATAAAATGGCGCCGATGCGGACTGTGTTCTCGCTGCTCAAGTACGCGCCGGGCCAGGCGCCGGTCGTGGTGTTGAATGTCGAGTCGGGGCTGAAGGTATTGTTGCGGTTCGGGTCGCCGCCGCGGTATGTTGGGACCGAACAGGATGGGGTTCTCAAGGTGGTCACGACGCCGAACTCGTTTTGCGTGTGGACGATGCAGGTACGCGAAGGATGGTGGAGGTGCTCGGATGTGGATGGAATAAGCGTGTGCTGACTCAGGCCGTGCTGGTTGGAACGATCTAGGCGTTCGAGGGCGGCTTCTTCTCGCTCACGCACCCGACCAAGCAACTGCTCGTTGTGCAAGACAGCAAGCTCGCCCTCGGCCCGGCCGACGCCGGGTGGGAGAAAATGTTTACCGTCGAGCCCGTGCCGACCGCGCGCCCGCCCGTCCCGCCACCACCCATGATGGCCGCGCCACCGCCCGCCATGCAGCGCGCGATCGGCGCCATCGATCCGGCCCGTCAACCACTCCTGTCCTCGGCCGCATCGATCGGGCCCGCCTCGGTCGTTGCGTCCTCGACCGTTGTCAACGGCGCGCCGATGCCGCCGCGCCCACCGGGTCCGCCGGGGTTCGGCGCACCGGGGTCCTCGGTCGGGATTGGTGGGAGCGTCGTTGGCGCGCCCGCACCACCGACGCCCGGGATGATGATGGCGCCGCCGCTCATGGGCGGGTTGGCCATGGGGATGACGGGCGGTGCCGGGCCCGCGACACCTGCGCCTGTGATCAAGGGCCCGGCCCGCGCGCCGGGTGCGCCGTCGGCGAACTTGACGCAACCTGTCGGGATCAAGGACATCAAGGACCGGTACTTGACGCGGTCGACGAAAGACGGGATCCCGTATACGTTTATCAAGCTCGACGTGCACAAGGACCCGATGCGCGTGCTCTACTTCAATGTGCATCTCGTCACCGACACCAAAGTCTACCAGACGGCCGCGTTTGATTTGAATGCGGGGCATCACCAGAAACTGGCATTGCAGTGCGCCGACTCGGAGTTGTACTTGGGCGTCAACTTGTCATCCAAGCAACTAGAAGAGTCGGAACAGGTCGAGCAGGAGACGGTCTGGGAATTTGTCAAGCTCGCGCACCACGCGCTCGCGTTTTCGCTGCTGCATGTCGCGACCAACCAGATGCTCACGGCCGACCCGAAGACGGGCGCATTGCAGCTCGTGCAGCGCGGGTCGCCCGCGGGGAACAAGTCGTTGCTGCACCAGGCATTTGTTCTGCATATGCCGATTAATCTCGTGCAGGCCGTGCAGGCGCAGCAGGCGCCGCATATGCCGTGGATTACGAAAGCGATGCCGTATATTTCGGCCGTTGGTACGTTGTTGACTGAACGCTTATTGCCGCGCTGCGTTACATTGACTCGATGCACACCTTCATCCGTAACGTAGGTGCCATCGGTGGTGTCGTGACCGGTGCCGCACTCGTCGCGAACATCATGAAATCGTCGTCGGCGTCGTCGGCAGCATCAGCAGCGGCCACCCAGCCGGTGACCCCCGTGACCCCCGCCGCCGGCCCGACCGCGACCGCGACCCCCACGGCGACCGCCACACCCGCGGCCACGCCCACCGGGACCATGACTGAGGCACCGGCCAATGCTAACCACCTCGTCGACGCGACGGGTGGGGCCACGACGGGCCACTTTGACGTGAATGCGGCCGCGCGCGACCTGGGTTTGAAGGACCTCCACGACGATGGATGGGGTGTCGGAAGCGGAGCCGATTTTGCGACAACGTATGAGACGATCGCGCGTGGTGATCACGGGCCGGTGGATCACGCGGGGATGTGCGAGTTGGGGTTGGCCGTGGATGGCCATGGGCATGTCGTGGGCGGCGCGTTTGATCATGGGCATTTTGAGTAGGAGGATGCCAGTCGGTAGTGTCGCGCGTGGGCGTGCGCGCGCAGATAGCATTTTGTACAGCGCATTTCGGTTGGCTTTTTTGGTCTTGGTCGTGTTGCTTTTACGTATGCCGTTTGGTTTGTTTTGCCATGTCGTTCAATGGCACAATCATCCACACTGCCTCCTTTCTTCATTGCAAGTCGTCACGTCGGTCATATGAAATAGTTTTTGCTGACTTGCGCGTTTGGACCAACCGCCAACAACCATTTGAGCAAATCATCATTCTATCTAGCCCAAGAACGCGGCCAGCTTGTCAGCATCGGCGCAATCGTCCTCGACGAGCCGCTCAGCAGCACCGTCGGCGGTCCAGCGAATGAGCGTCGGGATACGCTCGAGCTGGATCTGCTCGTGCGCGCGGTAGAAGTTGTCGGCCGAGCGCCACCTACAGAAAGAGCGAAAAGGAACCATCATCACTTTGCGTGTCGGAAACAAACCAGAAACCGAGCCGTAAGAACCACAACTGCAACAGCAGCAAACGTACGAGGCGCGGTCACCAATCGGCACCTCGACGAGCGTCAGGTTGGCCGAGTTCGCGTGCGCGAGCAGCGCGCGGCGAATCGTCGGGTCGGCCACGACACAGTCCGGGCAGAACGACTCGCCCGTCTCCGGCAGCTCGGTGCCGAAAAACACAACGTAGACGGGGCCCGGCGCGGCGGCCACGATCTCGGCAATGGTTGTCTCAAACTCGGCGGCGTCGTTGATGCGCTTGGCCTTCATGGTTGGTTGGTTGGTTGGTTGGTTGGTTGGTTGGTTGGTTGGTTGGTTGGTTGGTTGGTTGGTTGGTTGGGGGAGAGAGAACGGGGCTCAGGGTCGTGTCGCGCGATTTGATTAGGGAACAGGTCGCGCCATGGAGCGTCGTGCGCCGCCCGCCGCTTCATCCGCCGTATTTGTCCTTTGGGCCGCTGCCGAGGCGCACCACCGGCACCATCTTACGGAGCACGCGGCGCGCCGGCATCGTTGCGCGTGCACTGCGGCAAGTTGACGACCGCCGAACAGCGCAGAATGGTCTGTCGGCGAGCCAGCGGCTGCCCGCTAGCAAGTTGTCAGCGACCAAGTCGCGGCCCCGTGGCTTGAGCGACTTGGACTGCCTTGCTGCATCCGAGTCACTTCCGCTGGTGAGCACCACGGGCGCGACGATCTCGGCCAGCAACTACGCGTCGCGCGCGACGACAGCAACACCGCCCGCAACAGCAACCGTCCGCGAGCACGAGTATCAGCAGCAGCAGCACCCGCACTTGCAAAGCTGACCCGATCCAGCTGGCCACGTGCCGAGAGTTCACCGACCACGCCTTGAATCATCTCCACCATGGCCGACTCGAGCTTCGACTACGCCGTGTACGGCCGCGCCATGACGATTGCGCAATCTATCGTCTTTGGAACGCGTTCCGGCATTAAATCCTCGAATTGACGCGTCTTGCCGCGCTCGTTCAGGCACCCGCTCGCAATCCTCAACATTTCCGACCAGTTCACGCGCATGCGCGTGCAAAACACGGTCACGGCGTCGCCTGGGCTCGGTACGCGCGATGGTCGCGGGCTGTCTCATTTCTGATATGGCGCGACTGATGCGGCACGGCGTACCATAGTCTTTGGCGCGCTGCTCGGCATCCAGTCGGGCCGACGCGTCGAGATCTTCACGTCGTTCGAAGTGCAAGTGCACGCGCCGCAGTTTACCGTCGACACGGAGCTGTTGAAGACGCGGCTCGAGCAGTGTACGTTCGCCGCGGTCTCGACCACCTCGTGCGTACCGCGTCCACTCACCCACTCATGTTTCTCAACATCAGACAAGGAGGTCTTCCCAGAATACGACTTCCTCGGGTGGTACTCGACGTCGGTGCAGTCGCCGACCGCGCGGGAAGTGCACCTGCACAAGCAGTTTATGGGCTTCAATGAACTTCCTGTGCACGCGCGGCTCGACCCGTCGTTGCTTGGCACCAAGGCGCTGCCGTTTTATCTCTACGAGTCGGCCACCGACTCGACCACGGGCGAGCTCTCGCTTGTGGAAGTGCCTGTCAAGGTCGAGACGTCGGAGCCTGAGCGGATAGCAGTGGAGGGGGTCACCAAGGAAGTGGCCGCAGGCGCGGGCGCTGAGGGTGCATGTGCGTACTGATTTGGTGTTCCAGCATCGGGCCGGGGTGGAGGAAGAGAGCTGACGCGTTTTTGCTCGAGTAGTGATCCAGCACTTGTCGTCGCAGAGCAGCGCGCTCGCCATGCTGCACACCCGCATCCAGGCCATTTTGGCGTACGTCAAGCAGGTTCAGGCCGGTACGTGAGTCAGTCGTGTCGTTGCCACGGTCTAAACCGTCCGCTCCCTTGCTGGACTCACGCGACACGCTCTCGCATGGTTTAGGCGCACTCCCGCCGGACCACGACCTGCTCCGCCAAGTCGCGAGCATTGTCCACCGGCTACCGACCATTTCGAGCCCCGAGTTCTCCGAGGCGCTGGCCAAGGTGCGCTCGACCCGCACCCCCCCCCCCCCCATCCCACATTCCCGACTGTGCAATGACCGACCACTCGCGACTCGCAGGAACACAACGACATCCTCCTCGCCATGTACCTGGCCATCATGACCAAGACCACGCAGGCGACGAACCAGGTTTGGCTTCCCTTCTCCACCTCTACTTGTCGATCCACCACTGACGCGTTGCTCTGTGCGATAGATGGTCAACAAGCACCTGCAGACGCAATCCACCTCGGGCGCCGCTGGTGGCATGCTTCCGGGCCACCATGGTGGGCCTTTTGGTGGCCGCGGGATGCGCGGGTTTGGCGGCAGCTCCAGTGGTGGCGGCAGGAACGCGCGTGCGTCGGTCATGGCGGCACTGCATGGTGGGGCTACACCATGGTCGTGAAGCACAGGACCAGATTGGATCATGGTGGCATAATGCAGTGTGCATGAGATCGAGAGGGTGGAGAGGCGAGGTGGAGAACGTGTAAGCATGGTGGAGTCCAGTTGGGTGGAATTTAGGCAAGGTGCTGTTGTTTGTGTGTGTTTGTTGGAGCATGGTCAGGGCACATCCCACTGATGGAGAGATAGCACTTTGTGTTCAACAATTTGGTGGCCAGTCTGTCAGATTGCAGAGTTCTGCACTCCCCAGGGCGTGGCATTGCTGACAGGATTGTGGAGCTAGGGCACAGCAATTCGTGATCATGTAATGCACTCCTCCACATTTTGCTGGCGTGTACATAGCTTCACCACCTAGTAGATTGCCACTTGGAGTCACAAATATGTGAAGCAACAGGCCACTCAAAGGATTGCAGTGATGGCGCCTTGCTAAACAATGGTTAATCCAACTTGTTGCCCACTGGGACCCAAACTCAAAACTTATCAAAAACGCACAGAGTGCTATGAAAGGGGACGCTCAAGACGCCCCCAGACATGTGGTCCAGAATGCTACCCAGGAAGGAACCATGATGGCAAACTGAGATCAGAGACAACTGCAAATGTATTGACAGGGCAGAAACGAAGTTGATGATGGCAAAAAGCATCCATTCAGAGTTTCAACAAGAGCAGTTACACATTTTTGGGCAGAGGCAGGCACTGGTTTGCAAATGGCAAGAAAAAATGAATATGCATGGCAAAGAAAGAGGAAAAGAAGTGTGGGCCAGATCCTGACACAAAAACACAAACACAAGTGAGCACAAGTGGGCTGGCCCAATGGATTAGCCTGAGATACAATACAGCTTGACCTGCAACACAACACTGCTCAAAATGGAGTGCATGTCATGGGCGTGGGTGGGCATGGGCCACTTACAACGTTCAATCCCATCAGTGTGCAAATGGACCTGCAAGGAGAGGCACATGAGCGCATGTGAGAGCTGCATCAAGCACAAAGCAGTATGTGATGCCACACAGACAAGTCCTGGACAAGGTCATGACACTGACAAGCCATGATGAGCAAGCAACAGCTGGCCAAGGAAATCGCCTTGGCCCAGTCCAGCTGGAGTGACAAAGTTGACATGTGATTGCTTGATGTGAAACAATTGACCAATGTCCTTATGTGCATGGCTCCTTGACAAATGAACAACCAGTGTGTCATTAACCTGGACACAGCTTTGGCAACACTGGCCTGTGTGTAGATGCTGTTGATGAGAATCTGGTGATGTGGGGCCAAGTTGATCCAGACTCCAAGCACAGCCATGGGTGTTAAATAGTCTCAGCCAGATATGGATGGAACTGGGAATGGATCATGAGGGTGACCCCATGACCCTCACTCTTGCTGACTGAACCTGGTGCAGCAACAGCATGCCACATGGCCCAGCCCTGTTCCCAGTGCAGATCATGCAACTCAAACTCCACAGCACAGATCTGGTCTGTTGTCAACCTCATCTCTGTCAGCACCACCACCAATGTGTCCAACTCATCAAGCAAGCACTTGAGCGCATCAGTCCTGGCCACACAGCCTAATGGATCCCTCAATCCACAGGCATTCTGGACCAGCAGTGCCAGGCCAGGAAGACCTGCTGGTCCTGCAGCCATGCCTTCCTCATGCATGAGTGGGAGGGGGCATGGTCACGATGGGCAGCCCTGCTGGCACAGCAAGACTTGTTGAGGGAGACAAGCCAGCTGGCACACCAGACAGGACAAGAGCAGGAGTAGGGCCACCAGGTGACACTGACACAGCAGGTGCAGATGGTTGCTTGGCAGTGAGTGTGTGGTGCAACAAGGTTGCATTCAGCAGTGCAGCAGTGGCAGGCAATGCCACACAGGTGCAGGCACTTGGGTGGGGGCATGGATGGGAGCTTGGAATGAGTGTGGGCATGAGTGTTGGCATGAGTGTTGACATTGGGAAATTGGGGTCAGTTCTCCGTTTTGCACACCATAGAACGTTCCTTTCATGCTTCTTTGTTTCCTGACCAATCATCATTTGCCACATACATGCCATGAGCAAGCCTGACAGGACTGTCCCCCAAATCCCCATGTTGACACTCATGCCCACATTCAAACACTCATGCCAATACTCATGCTGACCAATTTTTCGTGCAAATGGCAGTACCCTTTTGTTTGCTACCAGTGGCAATCCAGCTTGCTGTCAGGGGACTGAGTTTGGGTGGATTCCAACAAATTGAAAGTCTGCAATCTCCCTCTTGAGGATGAACTGGACGAATTGGCATGCCACTGCTCTTCCACAAAAATGAACAGAGGCTAGAGGGCCAGAGGTGATGAGTCAATGACATCCTGCCACTCTGGCAAAAAATGATGGTACCAGACAGGTGGAACAAAAATCACAGAAAACATCACACACTTGCTCTCTTCAAATGCGAGCGAGGAGGGATTCGAACCCTCGATTTTGACCTTCGGAGGGTCACGCCTTAGCCACTAGGCCACACGCCCCGTTACGCATGGTGTGCAGCTGGTCATAGAATGAACCGTGCATTGGCCGGCTGGCAAATAATGGGAGTCAGCAAAAACAGCAGAACTCAAGACACACATGTGCTTTTGAAATCTCCGAGCGAGGAGGGATTCGAACCCTCGATTTTGACCTTCGGAGGGTCACGCCTTAGCCACTAGGCCACACGCCCTGTTATCAAGCAGATGGTCAGCCTATGAACCGTGCATAGGCCACACGCCCTGCCCCCGGCCCCCCAAACAGACCTAACTCGCTGCAAGCGATTTCTCAACATTCCCTGACAATTTCTATGAGCGCGCCCACAAGTGTGGGGGGTGTCGCACCACCGCCTGGAGTGGTGGTGGGTGGTGGTGGTGGTGGTGGTGGTGGTGTGAACTGAGTTGCTCGATAAAGAATCATTTGTGCTACGACTCGATTACGCCGCATCCCGGCTTCACAGGGCGAGCCAGGTGCTGAAAGCACAGTGCCACCATCATCCTCTTCATCCTCTTCGCCGTCGTCCTGTCATCGCTTGCAGCGAGTTGATTTATTCTGGGGAGCAGTCCTGAAAGCGGGGCGTGTGGCCTAGTGGCTAAGGCGTGACCCTCCGAAGGTCAAAATCGAGGGTTCGAATCCCTCCTCGCTCGGGGATTTCATGAAATCAACTGTTATATGTCTTTTGTGAAGAAAATGTCCACATGTCTCGTACCATCATTATTTTTCAGCCTAAGTATGGTTATTTGGAAGACCACCTGCACAGCGCTTGCAACAGGGCGCGTGGCCTAGTGGCTAAGGCGTGACCCTCCGAAGGTCAAAATCGAGGGTTCGAATCCCTCCTCGCTCGGATTTTAAGAGACCAAGCGTAACATGGTTTCTGTTATTTTTGTTGCACCTGTTTGGTACCATCATTTTTTGCCAGAGGGGCAGGACGTTCCAACTCTCATTTTGTCAAATGTTACGTTCAAACGGCAATACAACAAGGGTATCCAACCAGTGCAGGATGGTTGCGATGTGATAGACTCGAGCGAACAACGTCGGGGTGAAGAAAAATGGCTCTGAAAAACGAGCAATTTGTTGGACGATTTGCCAAAAAAATTTGTGTTTTGGAGTGGATTGGCGTCGGAGCAGGGCTGCGCCGGCTTGTGTGGCGATGGGCTGCTTCCGGCCATGCCCTGTTTCTTGTAGGGGGCACTCCAAAGCGCAAGCCTCCAGCGCCATCCAAAGGGTTCAACACGCGCCAACATGCATTGCTCTCGAGTGCCACTTCGTTTTCTCTTCCTTGTCTCAGGTCCCAACCGAAGTGTGCACACGAAGTCACCGAACAAACCCCGTTGAATCGGGGTACCCTCCAGACCCTGCTCCGGAGGTCACCGCGCAACCTCCCGATTCGAACCGCGCGTTCGAACCGCGCTCGAACCGCCTCTGCAGCACGGCGTGGAAACACTCCAACGAATGATCCGCTGCATCTTTTTTGATCGCGTGCACAGTCCGATCCGCCAGCCTTATGCCACTGTGCCAGACAACGGAAGTGCGCCGCCCGCGCATTGACAAGATCCGCGTCCCGAGTTCATTGATACGCCCGTCGTCGCTGACCTGCCGAGCTGGGATTGGATTTGGTCGTGACGAGAACGTACGACGGGCCGGATCTGACCGGATCGGGTTGGTGTTTGACGGCAAGAGTACTCGTCGATCTCCAAGCTGAGCTCGACTGCTGTTCGCGCGCAACGTCTTCAATTCGCATCGCTTCGCGTGCGACCATCCGCGCACGGCGACACGGTTGCTTATCTCATTCTCCAACCTCTCCACCGGCGCGCGCGCCGGTCCACGCGCTGTATAGGACGAGCGGGTGCTCGCGCGAGGAGCTGTTCGAGTTGGACGGGGATCACGTCCACTTTCGCTCGTTACATCTCGATCATCACGCCAAACCATGCCCGGCACGCATCCACGATCCAAGCCGCCGGAAACGGTCGTCGACACCCGTCTGCGCGACGCCAATGTGCTCTCGCGCAATACCTTCGAATCGCCGTCGTCCGGTAACGCCCTCATCGGCTCGCGATCGCACCTGGCTGTGCGATGTCTGAGCTGGTTCGTCAACTATGGTGCGTGGAGCCTGTTGCTGCTGCCATCTTCATGACCCTGCGTTCTGACGCTCATCTTCGATGTAGACCCGGGCCAAATCTGCCTCCTCCTCTACGTCGCGTCACAAATCTACCTCTAAGTGAGCACGTTTCTTCACTACAAGTCGGTTCCTGATTACAAGACGGTCATGTCACTCGTCGGCGACGGGATCCCCGCGGCCAAGGCCGCGGCCGCGTGCCTCAACTGGAACAGCGCCATCATTTTGTGACCTGTGTGCCGCACGCTCATTTCCAAGCTGCGCGTCACGGTCCTGTCGACGATCATTCCGTTTGACAAGAGCATCACATTCCACCGCTATGTCGGGTACGCGATCGTGCTGTTTACCTGGATTCACGTCATGGCGCATAACTGGAATTACCGCGCTTTGGGGCTCGCAACGACTTATTCGGGTACGTGCTGAACGGTTTTGTCGCTGATGATTCGCGTAGTTGCTCATGACCCCTTCACGCAATAGCCGAGTGGTACGCCCTCGTTTCGGGCCCCGGGCTCACGGGCCAAGTAGTAACGGTCGCGCTCATCATCATGGTAACCGCCGCCGCGCGACGCACGCGTCGCGCGCACTTCGAAATCTTCTGGTACTCGCACCACCTGTTCCTCGTCTATATTGCCGCGCTCCTCCCGCACGGCGCGTATTACTTTGTCAAGTTGGACGCCGGCAAATGCAGCATAGGTGGCAATTTCTGGAGTACATTGTCGGCGCGGCCACGCTCTACCTGATCGAGCGCCTTTTGCGCGAAGTTACCGGCTGGTGCGCGACGCAGATCGTGAAAGTTGTCCTGCACCCGGCGAGTGTCGTGGAACTGCGCATCGAGAAACCGTCGGCGCCGCGGATGCGTCCGGGCCAGTATGTCTGGCTCAATGTGCCGTCGGTCGCGCCATGCCAGTGGCACCCGTTCATCCTCACGTCGGCGCCCGACGACGCGTACTACTCGGTGCACATGCGCGTTGTCGGGGACTGGACGCGCAGTGTCGCGCACGCGTGTGGGATTTCTTTTACCGACGAAAATTGGACGGCGCCCGCGGTCGTGGGCCAGGCGGCGCCCGCGCAGTTGCCGGAGATCATGATGGACGGCCCTACGGCGCTGCCGCCGAGGACTGGATGCGGAACGATGTGGTCTTGCTCGTCGGGGCCGGGATTGGCGTGACCCCTACGCGTCGATTCTCAAGCACCTGCACTGGCTCGCGCAGGGCGGCACGCTGCGCACCAAGAAAGTGCACTTTGTCTGGGTGTGCCGCGACGCCAACGCGTTCGAGTGGTTCCAGGCGCGGCTGCACGCGCTCGAAGTGGCCCTGCCGGACCTCGTCGAGCTGCACATGTACTTGACGGCGCCGCTCACGGCCGATCAGATCACGAACGTTGTCATGCACGACATGACCGTCGCGGCGGGGGCCGGCGACGACGGCAAGCATGGCGGAGAGGCCGTGCGTGACGCCGTATCGGGGCTCGCGTCCAACACGTACTATGGGCGGCCGCACTGGCCGACGATTTTCGAGGGGCTGACGCGATCGTACCCGAGCACCGATATTGGCGTGTTTTGTTGCGGGCCCAAGCCGCTGTCGCACGAGATGCACGTGCTGTGTAATGAGTACACGGTAATGGCGGCCGACGCGGGGAGGAGGAGCGGGAACGAGTCGCCAGTCGAGTTTGGCACGCGTTTCTTCTATCACAAGGGTACGCTGATGGGTGGAGACGGATCGCAATGGCGAGAAAAGCCATGATTTGCCGAGCTAACTCTCCGCTGCCGTTGCTAGAATACTTTTGATGGAGTGGTCGGACGTACGGGCTAGGCTCCGCTGTCCTGATCGGCGAGCGGTTATTTCGACATCGTCATCGCGACGACCCGAGCAGCGCGCGCTCGCGCGCCGGAAGACGGCGCGTCTTGGCCGGCATTAGTCATAATAGATTGTATACCTTGCGTTCTGACACGGTCGCAACAAAACTGATCCAACAGTGCTCTTGCTGAAGGATTTCTCGGTCGTTTGGATGGTTGAGCCAATCGCACGTGAGCCTGATCGTTCCCTTGTTCGTCACGACCGAAAACCATCCATCCGCGACCACCACCACCACGAACGACCACACCAGCTCGGCGCGTCGACCACGACTACAACGCCGCACCGCGTGCATCCAGCCGTACCAGCAGGTCCAACCTCTACCAGCAGCAAGCAGCCTGATCGCGGCAAGCGCGGCGGCTCCCCCACCATGGCCGACAATTTCGACGACCTCGACGAGTTTCTCTACGGCGACGAGGACGCGGCGCCCGCGCCCGCGCCCGCGCCCGCCCCCACCGCTGGCAAACCCGCTGCCGCTGACGGAGATGGCGCGCCGACCGACGATGCTGACGGCGACGACGTGCGCATGGGCGAGTACGTGCCCGCCGACCCGGACGCGGTCCCGAACGAGGGCGGCGACGAAGTGCCCGCGGCCATGTTTGTGGATGCGGATGATGAGAGCGACGAGGATGTACGTTTGGTTTGTGCGAGAACGGGCGCGGGTCGTAGAGTGGAGCGAGGAACTGATTTGGGTGCGGTGTCGACAATAGGATATCGACATTGTGCTGGAAGCGACCGACGATGCGGCCGAGCAATCGACCGAGTACGCTTTGAATTTATTCTCGACGCGCGCGCGTTGGTTGGAGTAGCCCGTCGCTCACCGAATCCTCCCCACCGCCAGAGCCCCCGCGCTGACGCTCAAATCGACCGAGCCCAAATCCACCAACGGCACCTCCTTGACACCTTCTGGCGCCGCCGCGACCGCGACCCCCGCGTCGGCCGCGACCGCGATCGACCTGACGGCCCCCGCGCTTTACAACGGCAAGCCCATCACCGAGGTCCCGCTCGAGTCGTTCGAGGACAAGCCGTGGCGCCGACCAGGCGAGGACATGACCGATTACTTCAACTACGGGTTCAATGAAGAGACGTGGCGGCAATACTGCGAAAAGCAGCGCATGTTGCGCGAGGATCAGGTCGCGCAGCGCCGGTTTGGGGTACGTTCTTGTTGCTTGGCCGCGGATCGTGCGTGGGCACGGGAGATTGACCGTTTGAGCTTGTGTAGAATGCCGGGTGGGGGTTCGCCGGGCAGCAGCAACAGCAGCAGCAGCCGCCGATGCAGCAACAGCAAGGCGCGATGCACATGCGCCCGGCGATGCAGCAGCAGCAACCCGGCATGGGTGGGATGCGGCCCATGATGCAGCCAGTCCAGCAGCAGCAACAGCAGCAGCAAGTGCACGCGAGCCACATGCCCGCAAACATGAGCCATTTACCGGCCAACATGCGGATGCGTGACATGCCGCCCCACCAGATGGGCATGCGCCCGGGCATGATGCAGCGGCCGCCGTTCCAGCAGCAGCAGCAACAGCAGGGCGGGCAGTTGCCGAACGCGCCGCGGTTCCAGACGCACCCGCACCATCCGAACCAGCAGCAGGGGCCGCAGGTACAGCAGCAGGCGGGCGTGCGGCCCGGGTTTGGCGGATCGGGCGGGTTTGGCCGCCCACCGATGCGGTTTGGGCCGCAGGGTGGGTTCGGCCGCGGGTTCCCGCAGCACCAGATGCAGAATGCCGCGCAACACGGGCCGCAGCGGCCGCCGATGCAGGGCGGTGGGTTCCCGACGCAGCAGCACGGGCCCGGGCAGCAACAGCAGCAGACGACGGGGATGCCGGGGCCCAACGCCGACGTCGACGAGTTTGGTCGCGCACGGCAGCGGTACGCGACGACTTACACCCGTCATTTCCCACCGTTTCGCGCTCGTCTCACATTTTCTCTCTAGATCCGGGTCGATCAACCAACCCCCCGCGCGCACCGGCGCGCAACCCCTCTCCCCACCCGCCGCGGGCACGTCCTTGTCCGGTCCACCCACCGGCGGCACGTCGTCAGGAACCGCGACCCCAATCTCGGCCTCGGCGCACGCCCCGTTGGTCCACGAGCGGCTCAAGCCGCGCGACGCATCCCCGTCGGGCTCGCGCTCGTCTTCTCGGTCGCGGTCGCGGACGCGCACGCGGCCGCCGCTGCCGTCGTCCCGCGGCGGGTCGGCGTCGCGCGATACGTCGCGGGTCGCGCGCGGACCGCAGCGAGCGGTCTTGGGAAAAGCAGTAGTAGTAAGCGCGACAAGTCGCGCGATCGTGACCGGGATCGCGACCGGGATCGCGACCGCGAGCGGAGTCGCAGTCGGTCGCGGCGCGACAAGGAGCGGAGTTTCCCGGGACCGGGACCGGGACCGGGACCGGGATCGGGAGCGGGATCGGGAGCGGGAGCGGGACAGGGACCGCGATCGTGACCGGGATCGCGACCGGAAGGATAAGGACAAGGACAATGATAAGGATAAAGACCGGTCGAGCTCACGCCGCGACCGCAGCCGCGACCGGAGTCGCGACCGGTCGTCGCGTCGGTAGTTGTTGGATTTGTCATGGCGAATGTATTCATTTTGGTTGCGTCGTTTGCACTGTCGGGTCCACCAGCAGCAATGAGAATGAACGAGCCTTGTTGAATGAACAAAATGAGCGTGGCAGCCGCAAGGGTCCAAGGTTTGAGACGCCTTGTGCTGCGCAGAACACACCTCCTGCGTCGAGCACGGAAATAAGATATCATGGACACGGTACAAGCGAAACGAAGAGCCAGAGCGAAGAAAAGAATCCACACGAAAGCAAATACGAAGTGACGGGGCAACTGAAATTACAATGAACAGAAGATGCGCGGGAGAGGGAGACACCGTTGCAGGCAGGAAAGCAGATGGACAAAAACGGGACGGTGAGCAGCAAAAACGAAACTCAAAATCAAAAATGGCACCGCGCGCGCATCGCGAGCCGACCACTCGCTTACGCGAGCTTGGTCGCCTTGGACCAGTCGTCGGAACTGATCTCTGGCAACGAGCCCGCAAAATAGAGGTCGCACCCAAACGAGTACCCGGACGCGAACCCAATGAACAGGATCAGGTAGAACGCGCCCCAGACGACGGGTACGACCTCGAGCAGCCAGACCCACTTGCCCGGCTTGGGCGCGACCTTTACGGGATCGACGATCGGCACGCCAAACTTGGAGTAGTCGAGCCGTTCGCGGCGGTCGGCGGGGCCCTTGTCAGGTGAGAGCACGTAGACGATGGGCGCAGCAATCGACTGCACGTTGAGCAGCACGTAGAGCACCTGCGACGCGAATTGGAAATTGTCGACACAGGACGTCGGGTTCCAGTGTGCGCCGCGGTAGATGAGCGCGGCCAGGCCCAGCACGCAGTAGCCAATGTGGAACGAGCACTTGGCCAGGTCCGACCCGAGCTCACCAAACTCGCACCACCGCTTTTTGCCCTTCTTGGGCGCGGCATTCGTCACCTTAAACGAGGTCGCCTTGATGCCCGACATCAAAAACTTGCCGAGGGCGACGCAAAGGTAGGGCGCCATCCACAGGAACAACTGGAAGTCGCGGTTGCGCGCGGTCATGGCGTCGGGCACGTTCCAGTACATGACGTAGATGATCAACCGCGTGCAGAACAGGTACGGCACGAGCAGGAAGACGAGCGTCTGCGTGTTGCCGGCCATGACGGGCATGATCGGGAACTGCCAGAAGAGCGTGAGGACGGGCAGCACGGCAAAAATCACGATGCCGACTGGGATAATGTACGACAGGCCGCACGAGAAGAACATGACGCGCTGGTGGAACGAGAGCCCCTTGGCGGTCAGCGGGTTGCGCTTCCACAGAATCTCGAGTGTGCCAATCGCCCACCGTTCGCGCTGACGCAGCGCCGACCGCAAGTCGGTCGGCACGAGGCCGTACTGCAGCTTGTCGTTGATGTAGACCGTATGCCACCCGCGGCCCATGAGCTTGATGGACGTGTCGAAATCCTCGGTCAAGGTACCCGTCGACATGCCGCCGACTTCCTCGAGGGCCTTGCGGCGGAACACGACACCCGTGCCGACCGACGGCGCCGAGTTGCGCGTGTCGCGGTGCGGCATGACGACGTCGTAGAAGAAGGCGCACACTTGACCGAGCGGATCACCGTCGGGCACATTGTAGTAGGCCTGCGGGCACTGCACAAACGAGACGCGCGGCGACGAAAACTGGGCGAGCATGCGGCGCAGGTACTCGGGGCGGACCAGCATATCAGCGTCGAGAATGCCGACAAACTCGCCGGTCGTCACGGTCATGGCATGGTTGATGTTGCCGGCCTTGGCGTGGTGCGGCACGCCCGGCGTCTTGACGCGGCGAATGTACCGCACGTTGGTGCCGTTCACGGCCTGCTCGTTCTCGACCCACTCGCGCAGCGCGTCGTCACCGCCATCGTCGCAGACGTAGACCATAAACTTGTCGGCCGGGTAGTCTTGCCAGAGCGCGGCCATGACCGTGTCCTTGACGAGTTCGGTCGGCTCCTTGCAGCACGGGATGAAAATGTCCATGGTCGGCCACTCGGCGTGGTTTTCAACGGGCAGGATGGCGGGTCGGCGGCGGTAGTCGCGCGTCCAGAGCATGTCGACGAACCAAAGGACCGACGACGTGTAGAGCATGATCTCAAGCGATAGGAAGAGGTAGGGGACGACGTTGGTCGACTTGACGAGGTAGAGCTGCCAGGTGCGCCAGGACAGGTAGGTCCAGCCAATGCCCGTGACGAGCAAGGCGAACATGCACTGGCCCCACATGTTGAACGTGAGCAGGACCATCTTGGCAGTGATGGGCGCGCGGAGCGCGGCGTGCGGGCTGGTCGAGGTTGGCGGGGCTCTGGTCGGGTGGAGAGAGCGAGATGGAGCCGGAGCGGCAAGGCAAGGCTGTGAGCGTGCTGGTCGATGGAGCAGAAGCGGGCCGAAGTGATGCATCGGAAGAGTACGCACCACGGGCAGGCAACAGCGGGGAGGGCAGGCGAGCGGGGAGGCGAGCGCGTCCACTTGTCGCTGCCAGCAATGGGAGCGCAAGTCTGGCCGGTCAGGAACGGTCGAGAAGACCAGTCTCCGAGGTGGGGCGGCGGTACGCAATGGACCAAGTAGCGGCGCGTGCGAGTGCGGGCGCGGCAGCGGCGTTGCAGCGAGTCTCGGGCCGGCGTGGTGGTTGCGAGTCGGTATCGAGTTCGACGCGGGGTTGCCGTTGGTGGAGATGTTGTGGATGAGCCGTAGCTTGCTCGAGTCGGGTGCACGGCTTGTGCAGGAGCTTGATGGTGAGCACGGCCAGGGTGGTGTGAATGGTGTGAGTCCAGCAGGTGGTGGGTGTGGAAGTCTTGGGCAAGCCGGACACGGTCTCAAAAGAGCTCTGCTTGGATCAGTAACGTTTGGAGGCTGTGGGATCGTGGCTGGTGTGCGTCCTAACTTCGGCTTGGCTCGCCGCTCCGATGGTCATGACTTGGATTTGCCAGGCTGGATTTCACCTTTCTCTGTTTTCCTCTGGCAAAGTGCCACAGCGGCTGACATCCTGAAATGGATCCGAGCAAGTGATTGCGCGCGATCCCAATCTCAAGGGGGCTTCCAAGGTGGGATTGCAACGCCACCAGAGCGGCGCTGACAAGGGCACTCCAACCGCGGATCCTCTCTGGCTCAAAAGCAAACGCCCCCGCAACGGACCGCCGGCCTCTCTTGGTTCTTCCGGTTCGATTTAGCGTGCTTTTCGCTCGGCTTTCGGCCGCTGCGGCGTGTACGGCTGGTTTTCGACAAGGTTTCCGAGCGGATTACCTCGCAAACGCTGCTTCTGAGCTCGTCTGCGATCGGCTTTTCCGCAGCTGCGGTTTCATTGCGAACAGCGAGCTTGCGTGCCAAACGCCATCTCGCGACCTCACCACCACCGGGTCCTCCACCACCAACAGCCACAACGACTACCACGGCCACGACGACCACGGCGACCGCAACGGCCAACCACCTCCGCTGTTGTTGACCGGCTCCTCGCACTCGGCGCGTTGCTCGTCGCGGCCACAGCGTTGCACCCACGTTACCAACCAGCACCACGTTCGACTTGCTGCATTCTTCCCGCCTCCACCGCGCCGCGCTGCCATCGCTGCCATTGCCATTCATCGGTGAGTAGCGCGCGCATGCCACGCCAGGGCCCAACATGACCGCAGCAAGCAACAGCAAGCAGCAAACAGCAGCATCAGCAGCAGCAGCAGCGCATCGGCGGCCTGGTCTCACTCTGCGCCACCGATTCCCCCGCGTGTGCTGCGGCCCGCCGCGACGTTGCTGCCTCTTGTCCATCGTGTCGCACGCACGGGCTCCTCGCGCTGCTGCTTCTGTCACTGCAGCCGCCATCGCTGTCGTTCTCCTGATACGCAACGCTCGTCCTCGAGGCTGACCGTGCTCCGTGCTCCAGTGTCCTTGTCCCAGACTGCGCCTGCATCCCGACTCCTCGACGCGCGCCCGCTCCATCCGCGCTACATCCCTTCCTCGCGTTCTCGCCGACTCGCTCCCGCTCCCTCCTTCCCGCGCCGCCGTGCCGCGTACCCCTCAACATCAAGATGGGGTCCAAAGTCGTGCAAAAGACGCTCTTCTCTCTGTCGCTTCTCCTGACAGCCGCCGCCATTGTCTTCATCAATGTGCTGCTCTACTCGCCATCGACGCGCAAGTCGCTGCTCGGCGCGAACTACACCGTCTTTGGCGTCGTGCCCGGCGCACCCGCCAAGCCGAGCGCCGGCACGCCCGCGCGCTCGCCCACCAACAACCGGCGCATTCTCGACCCGGCCGCGATCAACGGCATGTACTTTGGCGCATCCATCGACTGGGAGGCCAAGGACGTGCCGCTCTCCTTCAACCAGCGCTTCGGCAAGCCGTTACCATTTGTGATGTACTTCGCCAACATCACGACCAACGGCATGGCGCTCGTGAGCGAGCTCAAGTACATCATTGACGCGGTCGTGCGCGTCGATGGCGCGATTCTCGGGCTCACCGTCATGCCCATGGACCCACTCGAGCAGTTGTCGGACGCCGTCTACGACCAGCTCGGCCGCGTGTGTGCAGAAATCAACAAGAACGGGATCCCGGTCATGCTACGCTACGCGCACGAAATGAACGGCAACTGGTTCTCGTACGGCCAAGTGCCGACGGCCTACAAGGCCTCATTCATCAAGGCGACGAATGCCGTCAGGAAGTACACGAACCTGACGAGCATGGTCTGGGCGCCCAACAGTCCGTCGGGTTACCCGTGGCTGGCCGCCGGGTCGGGCCCCAAAGCCAAGTCGCCCGATTTCATTGCCATGGACACGAACCAGGACGGCAAGCTCGACTACCTCGACGACCCGTACACGCCCTACTACCCGGGCGACGACTACGTCGACTGGATCGGCTTTTCGGTTTTCCATTTCGGTAACAACCTTAACTCCAACACGATGCCCGTCGATGGCGAGTTCCGTGGCGTCATCCAGTACGTGGCCGGCACCGACAAGTTGGCGCCGACGTGGGATCTCTACACGCAGTTTTCGCAGGCGCGCAACAAGCCGTTCGCGGTCATGGAGACGGGCGCGGCCTACTACCCGAAGAACGTCAAGCCGGGTGACCCGACCGAGATGGATATCAAGCGCGCGTGGTGGAAGCAGGTCTACTCGACCGACACGTTGACGCGGTTCCCGCTCATGAAGCTCATCTCGTGGTTCGACATTGCCAAGGAGGAACAGATCAATGGTGGCGAGACGACGTCGTCGTTCTTGTACCGTGACTTCCGCATTAGCTGGGTACGTGTTTTTTTGGTTCTCGTTGTGTGGTTCGATCGAATCGAGACTGACCGGTCCGCTTTTCGATACGTTTTGCAGGACAAGACCATTGCCGACCAATTCAAGGCCGACTTGCCGCCGCGCGTCTTCTTCGAGGATGCACCCGAGACGGCGCTGCATTGAGCGGGCCATGATCCGCGCGTGCTGGCTCAAGTCTTCGTTTCTTTTGGCGTGCTCGTTCATTTTGTTATCCCGTCTTCATTTTGTGCCGACTCCGCGTTCGGTTTGTGTATCTCCATGATCTTGCTCTTGGTCGAGCTGCGGTCGTTGGCCCAGCTTGCCTGTTGCGCCGACCCGCAAGCGCTCGTCGCCACCATTGTACCCATACATCTCCGATTTTTGCTCGCTTTGGTGCCGGATTTTGGTCGATATGCGGCTGCTGTCAATGGAGTCAATGTGAGGCATTGTTCACAGCCAATGTCACTAAATGTGTCCAGGTTTCATGCTCACTCCGTACCCTGCCACTTTCCAACACATAACGGTGACTGCAGACCTTGTCGACATCTCCTTCAGGCTGTAGAGCAAACCCAGCAGCATGGACAATTGTGTCGGCCTGCTCTTTGCCATCATGGCGCTTGCGTTCATGCTGACTCTCAAACGTGACGCCCAGTTATCTCTCCACCCCAGTCAGTAAACTCGTGCCCGCGATCTGCACCCACGCCCATGATGAACGCGACCCGTGCCGCTCTTGTCGCACTTTCAATCACTTGCAGCCGGACTCCAATGAAGCCCCAAAGTGTCACTTTGACGCGATGCTTTGCACGTTTGTCACGTGCCTCCACATGAAGACAGAAGAATGGCGCATTTTGCAACCGTCAGTGCGCCTGAAGAGCCACCACCCGCGACCGGAGTTCAGACCTTGTTTGTTGGATGGACGATGCACGCTCCACCATCTGAGTAGTTCTAGAGAAGGCGCGCTTTGACACACCTACCTATGATGCATGGTGCTGTGCTAATGACCACTGACCACAATCAATTGTCATCGTCAGGGCAATGCTCCCCTTTTGTTCACAGTCATAATCACAACCCTGTAGCCAATCGTCACTTTCTCCACCCATGGTTGTTTGGCGCCAAGGTTGATCCCAGATGTGGCGTGCAAAACGCTTTCGTTGCAATTCACTCCCAGCCACCAAACGAAGGACCAAACATGTTTGCCGAAAGTGAATGGTACATTCATTCAGGGGCCTTGTAATTATCAGCCAGTGCAGAATTCTGTTCAGGGCTCGGCGCGTAGATCATGAGCGCTCCAAAGCCATTTGTATCTGATGCCTAACCCCTTTGTACATTAGCGGCTGTCCGATCGAGCTGCCACCAGTGCGCCAAAAGACCAACTGCCCTCACAAGTTGGACGGATGGATGACGATGGGATGCGTTCCTCTGTCAATCGCTTGAGCACGTATTCGGTCAAGCGACTTGCGACTTCTGCACATTCACAAGGATTAAGGATCTCAAGACGTCAGAAGGCAAACCGTTGGGGGTTTGCCCGAAGCATCGCCTCCCTGCTATTTTATCCTTGGCCCAGTGCAATATGGAAAAGGGCATGAATGGCCGTTTATTTATATACATACTTTTTCTCCAGCACTGCGCCAGAGTGATCCAGTCGCACGCGTTGTGCTTTCGACCGCGTCGAGGCCTGCATTGCCCGCGTTGCCTTGACCGTGTTGGGGTTGGGTTGCAATGATCATGCTGCTGATCTCGGCTCTCACGAGGGGCCCACTTCTTGGTGGAAGAAGCGCACGTGGATGGGGGGGGGGGGGGAATGGATCGTGCTCCAGCCGTCCCTATCAACCAAACAGCAACCTACAGGCACGCCATCTTTCCATCTTTCCGTCTTTCCATCCTTCCATCCTTCCTTTCATTGCATGGTCGTTCGCACTCTGCGAAAGACAAGCATGGGGGAACTGAGAACCATCGAACTGCGCACATCAGCGCGCGATTTTTTCTGGAAGCGTGGGAAGGAACTGGCAATCACAACCGATTGGAGCGAACCGCTCAAGCAGGCGGCGTCGCGCGGCACGCTGGTGCAGGACGGGTGTGAGACGTGTTTCCGAAAGCAGTAGGCAACAAACGCCTCGTACTGCGCCGCCTGCTCGCAGGACCCCGTGGGCCATTGAGGATGCACACAGACCGCTCGCTAACTGGCGCTCTGGCCAGGTGTGCGTCTGCGCCAAGCATTGAACGCCACCTTTCACCGGTCCATGGGCGCGGTACCGAGGGCTTTGGGAACACGAGGTGACGTCGGGCTCAGCGCGGGAACATTCGCCCACTTCGGATTAGGGCTTCTTTCGTTGCCAATCCCTGGGCCCTGCGGTGGGTGCCTCCCCGCAAAACCAGCCCTAACGGGGACGACCGGCTTGTGCAGCCGCCAGGGGTCCTCCGACGAAAAAAGGGATCAACACGACGAGCATGCGGCCATCGACATTTCTCTTGTTGCGCTCCTCTTGCTGCGTGCCTGGCTTGCGCGAGCACCCGCCCGAACGAAAACGAAAACGAACACGACGCTTTGCACCGGTTGCCCACCCGGCCCCCTCTCCCCCGACTCAACGCTTCGCGCCACCACGACTGCCGTTCCGATTTTCGTTGCGGATCCAGCACGCCGCGCTTCTCTCGTCCGTTGTCCACCCGCTCGCAAACGCTCCCGCCTTCTTCCACCCGTCGAAACCGCCCCCATCACGTCGAATCAGCGAACCTGATCACTTACCCGAGTGGCGCGCTCCACAGCCAGAACAAGCAGCGACACACGCTTGGCATCACTTTGCTGTGGCCGCTCGCACCCGCTGCTCTTGCTTGTCCCACCGTTTGCTGCACTTGCTCGTTCGGCTGCCAACATGGGGTCAGAGCCGGCTCGATTCTGTGGTCTTTGGCGCAACTCTTACGTCGCGTGCGTTCATTGATTTTCTTACACGGGCGGGCGCCTGGCGAACAGCAGCATTTCGCAGCCGATTCTAAATTACGTGCAACGTACCGTGTCGATCAGCCTAGAACGAAAAGTAAATGACGAATTCAAGGGCCTGCAACGGGCCATCTTTGTACTCTCGCTGTTTCTCACCGCAGCCGCGATCGTCGTCGTCAATGTGCTCCTCTACTCGCCATCGATCCGGCAAGACTGGCTCGACGAGGACAACCTGCTGTTTGGCATCACGCCGCACAAGACCATCAACAACCGGCGCATTCTCGACCCGGCCAGTATCAACGGCGTCTATTTCGGCGCGTCGATCGACTGGAAGGCCAAAGACGTGCCCGTCGCGTTCAACCAGCGGTTCGGCAAACCCTTGCCATTTGTCATGTGTTTTACCAACATGACCGCGGCCAACGGGCTCGCACTCGTGCGCGAACTCAAGTACATTGCCGACACGGTGCTGCGCGTGGACGGCGCGATTCTCGGGCTCACGGTCATGCCCGTCGATCCGCTCGACCAAATGTCGGACGCCGTCTACGACCAGCTCGGCCGCGTGTGCGCCGAGATCAACCGGTACGGGATCCCGGTGATGCTGCGGTTCGCGCACGAAATGAACGGTAACTGGTTCTCGTACGGGCAAGCGCCGGGCGCGTACAGGGCGTCGTTTATCAAGGCGGCGTCGGCCGTGAAAAAGTACACCAACTTGACGAGCATGGTGTGGGCGCCCAATAGTCCCATCGGGTACCCGTGGTTGGCCGCGGGTGGTGGACCCGCAGTTGGATCGGCCGATTTCCTGGCCATGGATACGAACCAGGACGGCAAGCTCGACCACCACGACGATCCGTACACGCCCTACTACCCGGGCGACGACTACGTCGACTGGATCGGGTTCTCGGTGTTCCATTTCGGCGAAAACTTGACGGCGAACACTGTCCCGGGTCCCGACGATTTCCGCACCGCGATCCAGCACGTTGCGGGAAACGAGACGGGCGCGCCGACGTGGGATATTTACGATCAGTTTGCGCACGCGCGCAACAAGCCGTTTGCCGTCATGGAAACGGGCGCCGCGTATTACCCCAACGACGTGCGGCTGGACGACCCGTCGGAAATGGAGGTCAAGCGCGCATGGTGGAAGCAGGTGTATTCGACCGACACGCTCAAGCGGTTCCCGCTCATGAAGCTCATCTCGTGGTTCGACATTGCCGAGGACGAGCAGGTCAACCGCGGCGAGAAGGGCTCGTCGTTTTATTATCGCGACTTTCGGATCAGCTGGGTACGCGCCCTCTCTCTCGTGATTGTTGGGTTGCTGCTGGTGCTTTGGCCATGAAACTCACAGATTTGCACTTGGCCATGACCTAGAACCATAACATTACGACCCAGTTCCTGGCCGACTTGCCGCCACGCGTATTTTTCGAGAACGCGCGCGAGTCGGCATTGCTTTGATTTATTGCTTTTTTTGCATGTCTTGTTTCGCTTATGGTTTGCGATCATCTGTCGCGTTGCGCTCGTTTTGAACTGCAGTGTATATCCGTCCTTGTCCACCCCATATTCCTGGCCGCGAGAAATTGGTATTGGTTCGTCCATTGTTGGTCTCACAGGCGACGCGTGCATCTCGCCGCCTGATTTGTGTCATAATATCAACACCAAGTTGAATGGACGGTGACGCTCTTTTGAGCAGGGCCCTCCTCCGTCCTGACCATTGGATGCAATACAACACTCAGTTTGGCCAGGACGATTGACGTGGTGCTCACTGCACCAGTGTCATGGTGCGCTCCATTCATCAATAATTTGTTCGGTTGAACGTGACGCGCGCTCCTCGAGTTGCAGCTCAGATGTTGTGCCGAGCATGCACAGTGTGCGAAGCTGGGGCGGTGAGTGCTAACGAGATATATGACATTGGCGCGCAAATTATGCACAGTTCCAGCCGCGATTTCCCAGTGAGTTGTGCGCGTCACCTTGATTCGGATCGGCGCGCGTGGTAGATGCCAGCACCAATGCTGACAAAGGCGTGCTCAATCGCGGATTGCGCCGGCCAGTTCAGCATCAAGCGCGCGGGAGAGAGCTCGCGCAGTGAGACGTTGCTGTTCATTGCACTGCGCTGCAGGCATTTTGTCAGTCGGTGCTTGTTGGATGAGACCGGTAGGGTTGCGAATGGCTGTGGAGCTTCGGGCAAGTCCAGGGCGAAAACCGTTGTATTGAGCGGTCAATTGAATAGATTCATCCAACAGCGTTAAATTTGACAGACAACGTGTCCGAGTGGTTAAGGAGATTGACTAGAAATCAATTAGGCTCTGCCTGCACAGGTTCGAATCCTGTCGTTGTCGCTCAATTGCACCTTCCAGAATTGTCTGTAACTCGATGATTGACATTTTTGCAATGATTGTCAAAGAGGTTGGCACATGCCGGCCATCAGTTTTTGGGTCTGGCTTCCTTGCAACTCTTGCAGGAAGTCCACGCCGTACCGCAAGCGTCACCATGAACCGTCACAATGCAAATGATTCAGCTGCAACTCGCCAGTATTATATTGGCGTCGACGTTGGCACCTCGTCAGCACGCGCCACCATCATTGCTTCCAGCGGCGTGTCAGTATCACCTCCGATTGCCAGTTGTAGGTCGGCCTTGGCTGGATCTGTGCACATCATTTTGTATCGATGACCAGCGACTACTGCACAGGACGGACGTTGAGCTGTACACAAGTGGGTGGAGAGGTCGTTATCAACTCATTAACGTTCGTCGACATGTAACCTGTTGGCGGCATGTAGGATTCTGGCCACGGCGTCGCAGCCCATTGCCATCCACCATCCGCTACCAAACCATTATGAACAGTCGTCCGCAGACATTTGGCAGCAAGTTTGCGCTGTGACGAAGGTCGGTCGAGTGAACTGTCGTCTTGCCCTGCCCCAACAGGTTGGCCGCTGACCGACGAAAACTGTACCAGGATGTGGTCGCCATGGCGCACGTCGACCCGGCGCACGTTGCCGGCATCGGCTTCGACGCCACATGCTCGCTCGTCGCCGTGTCCGCGACCGACACGCCCGTGGCCGTCTCCACGACACACAACGCACAATGGAACATCATCATGTGGATGGACCACCGCGCCGACCAAGAAACGGCCGTCATCAACGCGACGCAGCACGCCGTGCTCGACTGTACTGGCGGCCAAATCTCGATTGAAATGGAGATGCCCAAGCTGCTGTGGCTGCACCGCCATTTGCCGGACACCTGCAAGGACGCGGCGCACTTTTTCGATTTGCCGGATTACCTGACGTGGAAGGCGACGGGCGGCACGGCCGACCGGTCCCAGTGCTCGCTCGCGTGCAAGTGGACATATTTGCCCAAGGCAACGAGTGCGGCCATGGGGCGCACGGAAGGGTTCCAGCGCGATTTTCTCGAGCTGATTGGGCTCGGCGGTTTGGACGTTGCCAAACTCCAGTCCCGGTTAGCGCACGCGGTGGGCGAGCGCGCGGGGTACCTGTCCGAACAGGCTGCGGCCGAGCTGGGTTTGACGACCAAGGTAGCGGTCGGCGTGTCTATGATTGACGCCTACGCGGGGGCAATCGGTGCATTGATTCCATTTTTTTTGTGTGGTCGCTGGAGCAGGATATCTCACCCGTCGCCCTCAACTCGCAGCCACCTTGGCCGTGCCCGACACGAATCCGAACAACAACTTGGCGCTCATCTCGGGCACGTCGTCGTGCCACATTGCCATGTCGGATAAACCAATTGCCATTCCGGGCGTGTGGGGTCCATACGAGGGTGTGCTCCTGCCCGACATGTTTGCCATGGAGGGCGGCCAGAGCGCTGCGGGCAAGCTGGTACCTACGGCCTCAGCAATGCCATTTCCAAACGCACCAGCGATCCTTACGCTTAGTTGTAATCGCAGATTGACCACGTTCTCGCGTCGCATCCCTGCTTTGCCGAGACCAAGGACAAGGCCACGGGCGAGGGCAAGACGATTTACGAGCACCTCAACGCGTACCTGCATCGTCTCGCCAACGACAAGAAGTGCCACATGGGTGCGTGCCATTCTCCACGACTTCTCTCCTCCCCCCTACGACCTCATCTCACCCCTCCATTCCTCACATAACCGCGCTCACGCAGCACCTGCACGTCCTGCCGGACTTCCACGGCAACCGGTCGCCGCTCAGCGACGCGACGCTGCGCGGCATGATTTCCGGGCTCGACCTCGACGCGTCGGTGCACTCCCTCGCGCTCCTCTACCTTGCCACGACCCAGGCGCTCGCGCTGCAGACGCGGCACATTATTGACGCGGCCAACACGGCCGGCCACGACCTGCGCCGCATTTGCATGAGCGGCGGGCTCGCACAGAACGCCGTCTACGTGCAGGTGCACGCCGACGTGACGCGGCTCGACGTGGTCTTGCCAAAGTACCCGGACGCGTCGGTCGTGCATGGAGCAGCGGTCTTGGGTGCCGCTGCGACGGGCGCGTTTGGGGGGCTTTGGGTACGTTTTGCTTGCATATTGCGGAGAGTGGGTGGTGCCAAACAGAACGCTGATGTGCTAGCCGGCGCAACGCAGGATACGATGCGCGCGCTCACGCAACCCGGCGACACTGTCCACCCGTCCACGGACCCGTCCGTTGTCGCGTTTTACGACAAGAAGTACCGGGCGTTCCACGCCATGTACGACCACCAGCGCGCGCTCCGCGAGATCATGAGCTAGCATGCTATTTTGCGCCGCGACAAGTCATGAGGGAGGGGTAGAGCACGATTTTGTATTGCATTGATTGATCTATCCACAGCGAACACGAATGGGTTTCCACAATCCAACAAATTTTTACGCGTTCCGCTCTTCGGGAGGGCTGCCTTGGGACGTCACGGTCAAAAGCAAGCGGTCAAGTGAGCCGAATCCACCAACAACAGCGCCGAGTCGCGAGAAAAGTGGGCAAATGCACGCACAGATAAGGGATCCCGAGCTTCTCAAAGATTTCGGCCTCGTCGACGCCGGCAATCCGTGTTCCTCCGTTGAGCTTTTGGCCCTGTGTCGAAGGAGTCGCAGTCAGTTCGCGAAACCATGTCGAATGCAAACGATCGGACCCGAACCGCACCTTGACGCGAACGACGTTCGCAAAGAGACCGTGCTGGTTCAGCGACATGCCCTTGCGGTGCGCGTACAAGCGCATCGAGCGGTTGAACACGTCGCTGCCCGTAAAATAGAGCAGCGACGCGCCTGTGGGG
Source organism: Allomyces macrogynus ATCC 38327 (assembly GCA_000151295.1). NCBI lineage: Eukaryota > Fungi > Blastocladiomycota > Blastocladiomycetes > Blastocladiales > Blastocladiaceae > Allomyces > Allomyces macrogynus. The sequence continues at coordinate 141,041 of GG745373.1, read as the reverse complement.
TCGAACGAGCCGCGACAGAGAAGGGTGAGGTGTGAGCATGGTTGAGCTGGTGGAGAGTGTCGTGAACGCACCGAGCTCGTCGATCGGGACCCACAAGAGGTCGATGCGGCGCGCGCGGGTCGTCGGCGCGACGCGACAGATGCCCATGTACTTTTAGTGCACGTGGCCCGCCATCAGGTCATCGATGAGCAGCCCTTGGCTCTTGAGCTGCGCGACGAGCGTATGGAGCGGCGAGACAGCCATCTTGGGCGGCTTAGGGTGGGACCTACACGCGAGATTCGCATATCAAGGCGTGAGCGGAACTTGGAAATTGCACGTCGCAGCTGCCGACAAGAGCGAAACGGACAAGATGATGTCGATGTCGCCACTATCAGCTGCGCCGCGGCGAAACGAGCCCATCGCAAACACACTCGTCTCGAGCCCAAATGGGAGCTGCGCGGCGACCTGGACCAGTTTCGCGACTTGCCCAACCTCCTGTCGCGGGATGCGCTCATTCAAGTCGCCCCAGTACTTGAGCGCCGTGTGCTGCGTCGCGTTGAGCAGGTGGAGCCGGTCCTGCCGCAAATCGTCGACCGTGCGATAGCCCTGGTGGTACCAGTGTTTCGCCGTGGTCGGGCTGACGCCGTGCAGCTTCATAAACTCGGCGACGATGGGCTCCCACTCGGGAGCACTCGTGCTCGCGGCGTCGCACGTGCCGGTCTTGCAAATCTGGTCGATTTTGGCCTGTTTTTGAGAGCAACAGGGTCAGATCCAGAATCCGCAGCGCGAGCACACCACACCCAAGGACGCGTACCAAAATCTTGTCGCCGATCCCGGGCAAGTGCTTCTTCTTGTGTTGCTCCACCTTGACAATCTTTTCTGGGAACCGCTTGAGTGCATTGATGGCCTTGCGGTACTGCAGCGCGCGGAACTCAGCCGTCTCCTCGGTCGAGTGCTCGTGCCGCGTCTTGAGCGTCTCGAGCACGTCGGTGATGTGCTTGTTCAAGTTGCTCGGCCGCGACGACGACGGCGTAAAGCAGTGCCTCGCCGACATGCCGGGTGGGACGGCCGTCTTGCCGCTGCCACCGGCCGCCGCGGCCTGCGCGCGCGCCTCGAGCTGAGCGGCCATATGGTGCACGGTCTCGTCGTTGAGGTCGCTGGCGGCAGCATCCGAGTGGTCCGATCCGTGGTCCCCAAAAGCTACTGCGGACCCAGGACCGTGTACCAGCGCAGTCGCCGTGGCCGTGGTCGCGGCGCTCGACGACGCAGGTAAGGGCTTTTCGTCATCGCTCTCGTCACTCAGCACAATGACCTCGTGGCTCACAGGCTTTTTCGGGGCCCGGAAAATCTTGGTGTCCACTTTAGCATCGATCTTGCCATCAATCTTAACGTCGTTCTTGGCGTCAACCGCGGGGCGTTCACTTGGCCTTGATGGCGACGGCTTGTTGTTGCGACTCGAGTTGGACTTGGGAATGAATGATGGGGGCGGGGGGTCGACGGTTTTGAACGGGGTGCGAATCGTCGAGGGCGCAAATCGCGCCATTTTGGAACGAAACAGCTCAAACGTGCCTGGCGACGGCAGCCAGTTGTGCTGGTGGTGGACGGCGATGAGATTGCGTCGAGTGGGAAACGGTGTGGAGAACGCACCTGAATCGCGTGCTGAACCCAGTCAAGCGAAACGATCTGTAGCTTGCCCTGTTTCCGCGTCCGGGTTAGTTGTTTGATCCAGACCTTGGCCACGACAGAGGGCGACGGTACGCACCCACCGCTCGTCCGACTTGCTCCATTTTGGCATCGCGTCGACGAGTGCCTCCCACTTGGTCAGCGCCGTGACCAAGACGGTGCCCTGAGCGGGTGTCATGTCCTCGATCCCATCGACGATCCGCGCGCCTGTACGAATTGAAGACACGCCGTGAGCCGATTATTCCAACACTCTCCATCCTGGCATTGTCCGTGCCAGCGCACGCACCTCGCTGCGCACACTGCTTGACCAAAATCTGCGTCCGTGTCGGCGTCATGCCCTTTTCCAGAATCACCATGATCGGCACCGCCGAAAACACGCCCGTCGAATTCGATTCGGAAGCGGCCAACTTGACATGCGACGAGCGCGACCGCGCTGCTGGCAGACGAGCGGGACGCGGCGGTGGTGGTGGAGCGACGGGACTCGACTCGCGCGAGTTTGATGCTGAGCTCGACGATGCGGGTGGGTTGGTGGCTGGGTCGCGTCTTGAAGGGGTATGCGACTGCGTGGCAGCAACGCCCTCGCCGCCGTGATCTGCCGCGACACCGTGATGAGTACGGTTTTGGTGCTCGTCGACCGAGACCGCTGCCGCTGCTCTCGCAGGTTCCGCGGCTGCAGCTGCAAGCGCGTGCTGACCACTGGCTGTGGTTCCCGCCGTCGACGCCGCCGCAGCAGGCGCATTGAGACTCGGCCTGCTGGCACCGGGAGCCGACCGCCGCGCGCGTTTCGACGGACGCGGAGCCGATCCATCAGAATCGTCGCCAGCGGGTACGGCTGCCGGCGGCGGTTGCGACGGCATGAGCGTGCCGAGCCGCCGAACGCGGCGCTTAGGAGCACCCGACGTGGACGTTGCACTTGGCGGGCTGGTCGGGTCCATGGTGGCGACGAGCAAGCAGGTGGGCGAGATGGGCGACATGCGGGGAGTCTGGTGGCCGTTGATCATGGTGTGCTGCAGCAAGCGTGTTGGCGCCGCCGCCTTGCATGACGACCTGCAACTCGTAGCGTTGCAGCAAAGCGCCAGAATAACGAACGGTGAGGGAGTCCCTGATCGATGAGTCGAAGAGACGGCCTCACAGCTGAACGTGGCGGAGACGCCGCCAGCAAGCACGAACAACAAATCAAAGCGCTTCCCCGATTCACAAATTGACAACGGAGGCGCGATATGTCGGCCAATGCAACAACGGATTCGGCGCGACAGGGGCCGGGAAGCAAGCAAAACGCCCGCCATCGCGTCCACAAATGATACAGCACAAAGCAATCCCCATCAACAGATCAACCTCGCGCACCCACAGCGGCTCACGCCGACTCGAGCACCGGCTTCTCCTCCTCGACCGGCGACTCCAGTCCCTCGGGCTTCTTGCCCGTGCGCAGGACCGAATGGCGCATGCCGTAGGCAAAGTAGACGACGAGCCCAAGCGCCATCCAGATCAACAGCCGCAGTACCGTCGGCCAGCCGGTCGTAACAATCAGGCCCATGGACGTGGCCGCACCAAGAATCGGAATCACAAATGGCCCAAGCGGCACACGGAAGGGGCGCTCCAGGTCGGGGCGCGTGAACCGCAGCACAGTCACCGACAGGCACACCAGGAAGAAGGCAAAGAGCGTGCCGGCCGAGGTCAGGTCGCCGAGCACGTTGATAGGAAGCAAGCCAGCTGCGACTGCACAGAAACAGCCCGAGACGAGCGTCGGCAGGACGGGCGTCTTGTACCGCGGGTGGATCTTGCCGAATGACGGCGGGAGCAGGCCGTCTTGCGCCATGCTATGAAATTGGGTGGAGAAGGGACCGCAGTTAGGATGGATTGGAATTGCAGCGGTGGACATGGGCGTGAGTGCGCTTGCACGCGACGTACGCCGAGAAAATGCGCGGCTGAGCGAGCAGGGAAACCAAAATGACCGACGACAACCCAGCGACGGCGCCAAGCGCAATCAAAATGCGCAGCCAGGTCATGCCGAGGTTCGCGACGGCGTCGGCGAGCGGCGAGGCTGAGTTGAGCGTCTCGTAGGGCGCAATACCCGTCAAGTTCATCGACACGAGAATGTAGAGGACCGTGCAGACGCCGAGCGAGCCGAGAATACCAATCGGCATGTCGCGCGCCGGGTTCTTGACCTCTTGCGCGCACGTCGAGACAGCGTCGAAGCCAATGTAGGCGAAGAAGACCATGGTCGACGCGCGCAGAACACCCTTGAACCCGTAGTCCTTGCCGTTGTGCGGTTCCGGAATAAACGGCGTCCAGTTGTCCGGATTGATGTACGAGAACGTCGCGCACAGGAAAATCAGGATCACGGTCACCTTGATCGCGACGGCAGCGTGGTTGACCCAGGCCGACTGGCGAATGCCGAGGCACAGCACGACCGTGACGCCCAGCGCGATCGCGACGGCTGGCAGGTTAATGTAGGACCCGGTCGACTTGAACCCGTCCTCGTCGGAGAAATCCCACGGCGCCTCCACCCAGTGCTCGTCAGACTTGACGCCGCACTCCTTCAAAAACTTGACGAGGTAACCCGACCAGCCGACGGCGACGGCGGCAGCACCAACCAGGTACTCGAGCATCAGGTCTGCGTGGAACGATTGCAAAAACAACATCAGCGACGGCGAACACGAAACATGCACCAACGCGCAACCAGAAAAAGCGGCGCACCCCATCCAATCATCCACGCGACCAGCTCGCCGACCGTCGCGTAGGTGAACGTGTACGCCGAGCCCGAGACGGGAACAGCGGCCGCCATTTCCGAGTAGCACAGACCGGCAAACGCGCTATGGATGACGACGATCAGAATACACAAGACCGGTCCCATTCCAACAACTTTTCGACACGAAGCGCACCAAATGACCCCCGAAATGATGAACGACAAGATAATGGCCGGACCAGCGTGGTTGGCGGCAGCAGTGCCCGTGATGACGAAAATACCGGCGCCTAACAATGCGGACACAGCATGAGTAAGATCGAGATCGAGGTCGAGATCGAGACCGAGTTGGAGAAGCAAGGGCACGCACCAATGATTTCGCCCGTGCCAATGAGCACGACGTCGGTGCCTGTCAGCGCGCGACGGAGCCCCGACGCCTCGGCCTGGCTCTTCAGGTTCTCCACGGACTTGACCAACATGATCGATCGGAGAAAGTCCATGGTGAATCAGTTGCGGTGGACGGGGACGGCGCTTGTTGGGTCAGGTCTTGAGCGGGTGGTCAGAGAGCGTGAGCGCGTAAGAGCGATGGCCGGTCAGCAGGACGGGTCCTGGTCAGCGATGGTGCCAACCGCGGCGGGGTGCGAGTCGACTTTATACGGCGAGCAGCGGGCATCCTCACGCGACTCGGTTGGACCAACAATGCCGGCGGCTCTTGCGTTTGTGCTACATGAAAGAAGGTCACGCCAGCCGACCAACGACGAGAAATATCTACGCGTCGAGCGCGCCGTGGGTTGGGTGGGTGGGAAGTGGTCCTGTTCGCGTGGATCCAAGTGCCCGGGCTCTTGGCGTCCTTGCGCGGAGCGACACCCATGACCTGTTCGCCATCGTCGTCGCCGTTACGCGAGGGGGTGGCGGACGCTGTCGAGGACAAGAACTACCAGTTGTGGCGACGCCGACGCGCTCATGTGACTGGCGCCCCGTCGTTGGCGCCGTGGCGAATGGCGGTGTGGCGAACGGCACGGACACGCGAGCGTGGGTTGCTTGTCTTCATTGGTATCCACGAGAGCAAAAAACGACGATGAGTTCATTACGCGCAACGTTCCACAAAGTTCCAGACGTTCACGGTCCCCGTCGAGAAGATTCTTTTTGCGCGCAACGGCAGGGGTTCTGGCAACATGCGGCATCTCATGATTGAGCTGTTCCTCCTTTTTTCATATCGTCGCGTGGGTTTGGCGTCGTACGCCGTACGCCGTCGAACGCACGCGCGCACCCGCGCCGCCGTGCGAGTGTGGCGTAAGTGAAGCCGAAGCGCTTGGCACGCTCTCCTCCATCTCCTCGCCACCCGCGACCTTGGACTTGGTCACTGTCGCGCTCAGGGTCATGAGCGCTCGTACGTTTGAGCTCGGTCTCCCCGGCACCGGCATACGGGTGGGTCGTACACGGTTGGTTCGTTCGCACGAGCTCGCTCGAGTCGCCGGTGGAGCCTTGGTTCAAACGCAACGATGATGGACGATGGCATTTGCTTGAACAAGATGCGCCTTGCGTGCAGGTGCGCGGTGCGCTCTCTCCAATGCGGGAAGTGGTGAAGGTTGGAGGCCGAAGTCGGTCATTTTGGTTGTCGTATTTCTCGCACCGTGTGGCAAAGCGTCGCCGAAGAAGGTCCATGTCGCTCTCGAACGCTGGTGCACAGCTTGGCTTGCCCCTGACCCATGGCGAAAATGATCTAAAACGGGTGCCGGTGTCCATACTCCATGTCCTGCGAGTCCGGCAAACACGCACGTTCTACACCCATGCTATGCAGCATCTGAATGATTCGCCCACGCGCGCTTCGGTTTGCCCTGCTTTTTCCGCTCTGATATGTGCAGGCCGTGCATCCCTGATCCATGAGCGGCCCCTTCGGTTCGTTGCAGCGTGACAACTGAGCTGCTGGCCGCTGGCGTGAAGGTCGGCCAAGCGCGTGTGGTTGCACTCGTGTCGGCGCGCGGCACGCCAGCCATTGCTCCGCCTTGGAGGGTGCAACCGATAACCGACGGCGGCGCGTCGCCGATGATTGTTTTCACGATGGAACTGGACAGGTTTCCTGCTTTGAGTCCTGCGGATACGCCGTCTTCGCCGGTCCCAACCACCCACAACTAAAAAAAGGATACAAAAACGGATGCTAGTGCCTCTAAAATTCACAGATAGCTTATCCGACACTTCACAAACCCTCTCCACCCCTCACGACAATACTGTACAATGGGCCCTCCACACTCCCTATGCCGACTCAACCACGCGCTTCTCGTCCACCCCCGCGCCCTTCTCATCCAACCCGATGCCCAAATCTGGCGTCTTCCCCGTGCGCAGCACTGAATGGTGCATGCCGTACGAGAAGTACACGACCAGACCCAACGCCATCCACACCAACAACCGCAACACCGTCGCCCATCCGGTCGTGACAATCAGGCCCAACGCCGACGCCGCGCCCAGACCGGGGATCACAAACGGACCTAGGGGGACTCGGAACGGTCGCGGCAAGTCCGGGCGCGTGAATCGCAGGACGGTGACGGAGACGGAGACGAGGAAGAACGCGAACAGGGTGCCGGCGGACGTCAGGTCGCCAAGAACATTGATGGGCAGCAATCCAGCTGCAATCGCACAAAATATTCCGGAAACGAGCGTTGGGAGGATCGGGGTTTTGAATCGCGGGTGGATACGGGCGAAAGCCGCGGGCAGGAGACCGTCGTGGGCCATTCTGAGGGGTCGGGAGTGGGTGGGTGAGCGTGGTGGACGCGGTGATCGATCAGGAATGATTCAAATTGACGTACGCAGAGAAAATACGCGGCTGCGCGAGTAGGGAAACGAGGACCACCGAGGTCAGGCCCGCGACGGCGCCCAGCGAGATCAGGATGCGCAGCCAGGCCATGCCGAGGTTCGCGACCGCGTCAGCGAGCGGCGACGCCGAGTTGAGGGACTCATAGGGTGCAATACCCGTCAAGTTGAGCGAAACCTGTGAAAGTGGGTGGAGAGAGTCAGCAAACAAGCCAGATTGACAAAGAAGGGGGCGAAATAAATGACGGAATCGCGTACCAAAATGTACAGCACCGTGCACAGCCCCAGCGAACCCAAGATCCCAATCGGCATATCGCGCGCCGGGTTCTTGACCTCCTGCGCGCACGTTGCGACCGCATCGAACCCAATGTACGCGAAAAACGTCATGGTCGACGCGCGCAGCACGCCCTTGACTCCGTAGTCCTTGCCATTGTGCGGTTCCGGAATGAACGGCGTCCAGTTGGCCGGGTTGATGTACGAGAAGGTCGCAAACAGGAAGATCAGGATGACCGTGATCTTGATGCTCACGGCAATGTGGTTCACTACCGCAGATTGCCGGATACCGAGACAAAGGATGGTCGTGACGGCCACCGCGATCGCGACGGCGGGCAAGTTGATATAGGTGCCAGTCGACTTAAATCCTTCCTCGTCGGTGAAATCCCATGGCGCCTTGACCCAGTTTTCGTCGGCCGTGACACCGCACTCGTGCAGGAACTTGACCAGGTATCCCGACCACCCAACAGCGACAGCTGCCGCGCCCATGAGGTATTCCAGCATCAAATCTAGTGGATCGCAGATATGTGGTCAAAATGATGCCCTTGAAGCGATGCCGACGCGCTCGCCGTGTGAAGCATGTACCCCATCCAATCATCCATGCGATGAGCTCGCCGACCGTCGCGTACGTGAACGTATAGGCCGAACCCGAGACGGGCACGACCGCGGCCATTTCCGAGTAGCAAAGTCCGGCGCACGCGCAAATAATGCCGGAAATCACAAACGAGAGGACAATCGCGGGGCCCGCATGGTTGGCGGCGGCAGTGCCCGTGATGACGAAAATGCCGGCGCCTAATCGTGGAAAAGCGACGCAATCGCGATGAGCTCGCGGGTTTCGAGCCGGCGGAGAGTGTTCAGAGAGCAAGGCCGCAAGTACCAATGATCTCGCCCGTGCCAATGAGCACCACGTCGACGCCCGTCAGAGCGCGCCGCAACTGCGAAGCGTCGGCCTCACCCTGGAGCCGCTCAATCGACTTGACTTTCAGCGTCGATTTGATGAAGTCCATGACGTCGGTGGACGGTGTAGGGTGCACGCGTCGGGGTCCGGATCCAAGGAGAGGAGAGCGCTGGTGTCGTGGTTGGGTGCGGAAAAGTATCGGCGAGGAGTTGAGTGCCAAACGTCGAGGCTGTCGTGCTGCAGCAGAGTTGAGGGATCTTGACCGATGGGCGGCCGGGAGGGGACCCACTTTATACGGTCCGGCCGCGCGCGGGCGTCCGCTGTCCCGGCGCACGCGCCAGAGCACACGAGCAAATATCCCCGCCATCGAACGACGTGGGCGACGCGCTGCTGGTCGAGCCGGTTGCCAGGATCACGAACCATCGCCTCGCCCGCGCGCCGCGTGCGCGTCCTTGGTGCGTCACGTCCCCAACCACTGGACCAGTCGCAGAGCGTCCTACAGCCACCCATGACCCACGCAAACACGCGTTGTTGCTGCGACAGAATGAAAATGGCGCCATTCCTACCCAGAGACAAGGGTTGTGAACCGTCATGGGAGTGTGGGTTTGGTGGTCGTTGGTCTGGAAAAATGGTCCGATGACTGGCAACAGCGGCGGCGCCACAGCGCCAAGAGGCGGCAACGCCAGCTGCCGCCGCTTGTCGCCGCCGTGGACGTTTTCTTGATTGGCCGACAAGCTGAATCAAGCCGTGCGTGCGTCACAGCTTTGTTAAAGGCGCACACGACGCAGCACGCGCAAATATATTCTTGTGCGTAGAGCGTGCGTTGCGCTTGTGGGGAACAACGTCGTCTCCAGTCCGGATGTCGCGATCAAATCAACTTCTTGTCATTGCCCATAGTGCGCGCACCGTTCTCTCCGCGAGCGGGCCCGGATCGCTCGGTCCGGTCCCAGCACGGAAGCAACGGAAGGGTCAGGACGACTGGCCTCTCCTCTTCTCACTCTCGCCGGCCGCCTGGCAGCGACAGGACGAGCGGGTCTCTCACTGCCATCTTCGGTTGCGGACGGAGTTGAGCGCATTGTGCAAGTGGATGGTGACAGCACTCACCGTGGCGACCTGGAACGCACGCAGCCGGCAAAAATGCCGCGAGGTACCACGCGGACGAGCATGTGAGCACGGCGTGGAAGACCTTGTTCGGATGGCATTGGTCGCTGGGATCGTCAACGGCGGAGGTGACGGCATTTTGGCGGGGTCATGAGTTGCAACGGCCCCGGGCCGGCGCCGCCACCATGTTCGCCGGTGGACGCGCGCCGCTCACGACGTTTTGCCCATGCAAGAAGAGATGACAGCTTGGAAAGCAATGGTCTTTGCATTTGTGCCTCGAACATCATCACTCGGCCCCGTACAGACCGTGTTCGCGAATGTATCGTGTGACGCCCGGCACGGTCCCGCGTTCGACCGCGGCCCATTCTCCACTAGCGACGGCATCACGCACGCTCGTTGACGACACATCGCGGATGGCGAGTGCCACGCCCGGGTCGAGAACGAGGTCTTCAACAAATCCGCGGGCACGGCACAGGTCTAGCGCGTCGCGGTCAACATTGGCGGCGATGGGTAGCGCTGGCCGCCTGGCCCACAGGAACGTGGACCGCGTGGCATCGAAAAACGCAGTCATGGTGTCGGCGACCGAGGTTGCGGGGTAGTACTTCGGGTCAAAGATGCGCAGGAGCGTGTCTTCACCAAGAACCCATCGCAGGTGCGCCGAGGGTGGGAGGAGAGCGAGAACGTCGGCGGCCTTGTCCTTGAAGAGCGCGTGGTCGGTGGTCGCGACAGCGATGCTCGGAAGTTCCGTGGTCGTCGCGGCGGGAGCGTGCGCGGCGAGCCATTCGTGCGTATCGAGTGCCACCTCGCGCATCATGGCGAGCCGGTGCGCGAGGTCCGACTCGGCGAGCCGGCCCTTGTCGGCGTTTTGCACGGCGAGCAGGATCAAAACGGCATCGCTATCGGGTGGAGAAGAGAGGTCAGGCATTGGCCAACGAGTGTACGGGAAAGTTGGCGCCGTGTGGAACGTACACAGCGTCGCTTTCGTTGTTGTCCGGCTCATTTGCTGACGCACGCGCCAACGACGGTTGCAACGCTGCGCGGAGCAGGGCAACGTGCGCGGCGTTGGGCGGGTTGTGCGACGAATCGAGGATCGTGACGCGCACAGGCCTCCTTGGTGTCTCGTCGTTGACCTGATCCGGTTGGCAAGCAGCGTGCTTGGTGGAATCGGCCGTACGTGGCGGGAGCGGGGCCGAGGTGGTCGCTGGCGCAGCACGGAGCGCGGCGACGGCGGCGGCCGAGGATGCGCGGCACGGCCAGGGCCAGGCAGGGCACGAGCGGAACCAGATGTTCATGGGCGGCGCGCGGGCAGACGGTACTTATGTCGCGTCGCTGCGGTTGCTAGAAGCAGCGTCGGCGCGACCGCGACGGACCGCGACCACGACCACCCTGCCCTACCACAGTCGCCATGGCGGTGCGCTCGGCCGACACATTGGCACGTGTGCCTCCACCGCATCGCCTCTTGAGCGCGGCGGCAAGCCGAGTCGACCTCGTCGTCGCCCACCTCGGCCAGCAAGATTGACGTCTTCGCGACTGACGCCGAACACTGCAGTGCCGCCGCTGAGTACCAACCAGCTGCAACTCGACCGCACGAGCACGACCGCACACGCCGCCGCACTGCTGCCAACTTGGACCGCACCTGGTCCAGTTGCTCGCGCGCCAGCTTGACCGGCCAACCGAAAGAGTTCCACGACCATGAGCGACATGAAGAGCGCGAGCCCGGCGCCCAGTGCCGCGCCTGGCGGCCCCACACAGATCACGCTCAAGCTGCGCGACCTCGACTCGGAGGGCGACGACCTCGGTACCCCGCGACACTGCGCTCGTCCACGATATGGTGCTAGCATGGACACGACCTGACCCAGCACGCGCACCCACGACGTGTGCCCCGGTTCTCGTCCACAGAAGTGCGCATGCGCACGTCGACCAAGTTCATTCGGCTCGCGGTGCGTGCTCCATCCGCTCGTGCGACGATGAGTCTCTGCGCCAGGGCACTGATGACTCGATTGGATGCAGCGCACGTTTGCAACGCGCCAGAACCGCGAGCTGTCCGAGCTGCGGTTTATGTTCAAGGGCCGCCGCATCCTGCCCACGTCCGAGGTGCCCGTGGCCGATGTGCGTCACTTCTGCTTTCTTGCTCTGTCGTCGCTGCTCGATGCGGTGCTCACGACCTGTCGCGATCGACTCTAGCTCGGCATGGTGGACGGCGACACGATCGAGGTGTCGCCCAAGGTCATGGTACGCCCACACACCTCTCGCTGCTGTTTTCAGTTACGATACTGACGCACTCTAGATTGGCGGTTGAGTGGAGAACGTGTGCGCGCTCGGCGCGGTGTTCTTGCGCCCGGCCCGTCGACCACCGCCCCGAGCGCGCGAGCTTAGTCGCGATGCGTGGAGATGGACGTGGGAGTGCGGTTCTTTTTTCTTCTTCTTGTGCATAGTGAACGGTTATCCCTCTCCTGTTGACCCACCTGGCTTGCGGTCGTCAGCGGTACCATCGACCGGCGCTGCAACCGCCCTTGATTCGTCTGCGCTCCACGTCCCACCGCGCACGACCAGGCCACGACACGCGCAACAGATCGTCCATGACCCGCGCGACGCACCGCCCGCCCATGATCAACGCAACGTCCAGTCCGCCCACGGCCTGCGGCGCTGTTACACCAGAATCCGAGCCTCCGTCATTCACGACGCACGGCGACACCGCGTCGCACCAAGTGCACGTTGCATGATCGAAGTTAGTGACTCCCTCCCTCCCCGCGCGCACGACCATGAAGCCCGACTCGACCCCACCCTCGCCCGACGCCAACGCGTGCATCATCATCCACGTGCACGACCTGCTCCCCGGTGCAGCCGAACGTGACCCGATCCGTACCTACCCTCCCTGCCTCCATTTCATCACCACATGGCCTTCTCTCACGCACGCGTCGACCCAGAATTCCGCGTCAAGCCGACGGCCAAGTTTGCGAAACTGGCGGTATGTTCCATCCCGTGCTGTGCACGCGCA
>GG745373.1:48980-125547 GCA_000151295.1 Allomyces macrogynus ATCC 38327 | reverse complement strand
CTGCCCACTGCGGCGCATGTCGTGTCACGCGGCGGCCCACCGCACGCCATGGCCCCGCCCCACCGCAGCGCTCATCGCTCCATCCACCAGCCATCCATCCAACGCGCTGCACCGACTCTGTCCGCTAAAGTGCACCAAAAGCATCGCCGACATCCACGCGCATAACAACGCCCACGCGTGCAACTCGCTGCATCCGACCGCACCCGCCCAAGGCCGCCGCCGCCGCCGCCGCCGCTGCTGCCGCGCGCTCTGCACCCACGCCGCGTCTTGTCGAGCACGCGACCAACCTTGGCCAACCCATCGCCAACCCGAAGCTCCGACCAACAACCGACCAGCTGCCGCAGTTGCAAGACCTGCCGCCACCATGACCGTACGCCGGCGCCCACCCGCCCACCCGCACGCTCTCGCACTCGTTCGCTCATGGCGAACACCAACCGACTTGCAAGCCAACCAACCGCCTGCCTCGGCGCACGCGCGCGCACCCCGAAAATAGATCAACTACATGTTCCTCGTCTCGCGCCAGGGCAAGGTGCGCCTGAGCAAGTGGTTTGTCACGCTCAGCGGCAAGGACAAGCAAAAAATCATCAAGGACGTGTCGGCGCTCGTCTTGGCGCGCCGGTCGCGCATGTGCAACGTCATCGAGTACAAGGGTATGCGATACGATGGCTTTTCAGCGTGATGTTTGCGTGGCAGTGCCGCTGACCGTGCTTCGTGTGCCAATGTAGACACCAAAATTGTGTACCGACGGTAACTACTCGTCTCGTCCATCGGCCGGTCCAGCGCGGCGTCATCGCGCCCCCGTAACGACCGCCGCAAACGCAATCACGATCGGAAACGCAATCACGATCGTGAACGTGCCACTGACGCGTGCTGTCACTTCTCTTTCTTCGGCTCTTCAGATACGCATCGCTCTTTTTTGTCACGGGCCTCGACGCCTCGGAAAACGAGCTGCTCACCCTCGAAGTCATCCACCGCTACGTCGAGCTGCTCGACCGCTACTTTGGCAACGTACGCTCCTCGCATCGCCATAGTGACCCCACACACGTTGCTGTTCCGCTCACCGACAAGCATCTAGGTGTGCGAGCTCGACCTCATCTTCAACTTCCACAAGGCCTACTTTATCCTCGACGAGCTACTGCTTGCCGGCGAGTTGCAAGAATCCTCAAAAAAGGCCATTTTGCGCGTTGCTGCACAGCAGGACCAGTTGCAGGACCGAGAAGGTGACGAGATTCCAGGCATTCGCAATCCGATTGGCATGTAACGTGGAGGCGAACGTGGCGGGAGATTCTTTTCTGTTCAGCACATTATTTGATAGCGGTTCGCGCGGCAGTTTGCTTGATGGGGTCCCGCCGACGTCGGGTGTTGGAGCGTTGGCCGCTGCTCAAAACACGTCCATGATCCAAGCGCACACGTAGCCTTGCGGCATGCAACCAGCGCGGCCATCACCGCTGCCGTCGTGTCGGTGCTACATTCGAGACAGCGCGTTCGCGGTCGGAGTTTGGATTGCAAGCTGTACGACAAAAGAAACCGCGCTCGCACAAGATCGCACAGCACGCGCCGCCGCCACAACCAAACAACAACAACCGCAACTGCAACAACCAACAACCAACACGCCAAAAAACTACAGTGGGCCCCAGTGTTGACCCGACAGGTCCGCACCGCACCTCTCTGAACTGTGTTCTGATCTACCACGCTCAGCTCGCCGTGTTCGCTGCTCCGTTAGCCCGGCCTCACGCATTCCCAGCGGATTCAAGGACGAGGACCCGCAAGCGATTTCTCGCGCGAGCCCTTGAGACGTCCACTGAGCGTTCAAATCAGGCAGCTCGGTCGACAAGGCGCAACGCACACCCTATGTGCCGGATCGCATGACCTCCTGCAGTTCTTCAATCCAGTCCTCCCGTTGGCCGTAGGAGTCACAGGCAAAGGTGGCGAAGCCTTTACCCGACTGGGGGATTGCTTGAAGCGGGAATCGAACCCGCCTCCTGCACAGTGACTGTGCAGGTAGACCACTTCAGCTTGCTCTATGAAACGACTTGATCGGATCTGTTCCATCGTCGTGTCGCCCAACTTCACAACACAATTTTGTTCACAGTTTCGCCCCACTCCACACACATTTCGCAAACGCAAGCCTGGTATTCTAAACAAAGAGCGCCCAACACGCGCTCCTCCCCCTCTTTTCCACCCCCTCTCCTCACGCCCACCCGGCCGCGCGGTACCCGAGCTCGCAACACGCCGCGCACCGCGCTCCCCTCCTCGGATCCGCGCCATGCACCAGCGCCCCACCGCACGCGCGCGCGTCGAGACACGTCTCCCACCCTTCGCTTGTACTGATCTCGGTCGCCGGATTCATCACGTCGTGCCAGGCATCCACGAAAAACCGCCACTTGTCCGCGGGGTACTCGCGCATCCTCTCCACTGCCATGGCCAAACCCGGCAACAACATGGATCCCGACCACGCGGCCGTCCCGGATTTGCCAATCGCGACGACGCACCGCCGCAACCCGGGCCACATCGGGTCGCGCCGCGGCATATCGACCAAGACCGACGTGTCATAGTCGGCATCCACCTTTTCCCCGGCCCGCGGCGGCGGCGGCGGCGGCGGCGGCGGCAACGCCCTGCACTCGCCAATTTCGCGCACGTCGAGCGCGACCAGGTGCGGTTTCGCCAGAGTGCACTTGAGCACCTGCAGCCTGGGCACCGCGGCCGCGATCTGCGCCAGCGTGATTCCGCGCGTGATTAACGTGCCGGTCAGGTCGAGCTCGGCCGTGTGCCAGCCCGGCGCGCGGAATGCGGTGGATAGGATGGTGGGCAAGTCTCGCGCGCGCGGGACAGGCTCGACGACGAGGGGGTACCCGGTGGGGAAGGTGAAGGGTGAATCGAGGAGGGATGGGAGCGGCGGTAGGGTCGCAGGGAACGCGGCGATGAAGCGGGATTTGGCTTGCAGCGGCAAGTGGCCGAGGATGCGTTCGAGCAGGTCGCGCACGGTCGTGATTCGGTGCGGGCGCGGTCGTGGTGGTGCGGCGGTGGCGCCAGTGGGGGACGGCAGGGACGGCGGCATCTTGGCGGTCAGGGACGGCGGCATCTTGGCGGGGATGAGTTGGTGGCATGACGTCGCCAACTTGGTGGCAGTCGAATGCTTTCCGGCGCCACAACTTGATCGGTGGCGGTCGGCCGGGTCGTCGCAGGGCAGGACGGCGAGCTGATCGCGCATGTCGGGCGGGTCGACGGGCAAGGTGGTGCAAGGTGGAGGTGCTTCAAGAAGAAGAGGGTGGAGGCCGACAGGAGGACAGCAGTCGAGCGGGTGGAAGTGGATTGGCTGCGCCACGCAAGTTGGGGCCAGCGCGGTCGCCTGACGCTCCTTGCAAACCTGTCCAGAGCGCACGTCGTTGGAGCCAACCATCGCCACCGCACTCCACCGCAACTTGGACGTGCTGGCAGGAGCCGACCCCAGTGAATACCACCACCACGTCGGCCGTCCCAGCAGCGCCATTGCGCCGCGTCCCCTCGCATTCCCATGAATCGACCCTACCCCGACCGCGACCGCCGCGGCCCGCCGCCAGACCGCAACGATCATGACCACCGGCACCACGAACGACCCCACCCGGCCCCTCGCTCGGCTGCACCACGTCGCGACCACCACCCGCGCCGCAACGCACCTCCACCGCCGCCCATCACTCGCGCGGGCCCCGTGATCTTGTCTGTCCCCGTGCCCAAACCCAACGGCGCCCCCGGCCCGCCCGTCGCTGTGCAACAACCGACCGAACTCGCCGTCTTCTCCTACGACCAGTTCGGCCACTTCCATCCGGACGCCTCGTCGCTGCGCTTCTGGTACCCGCCGGCGGGGTACACCGTGCGTCGTGCCGTTGCGGGCCAAGGGACCGCCGGAACGCCATTACCGCACCCGCCGCACCCTCCACCGGTGCCAGACCGGATTGACCTGAACGCGCAGTTTGACGCGTACGTTCCGAGCGCCAACGGGATCGAGCCGCTGGACAATCTCCTCCGCGGGCTGGTGGACGGACAGGTCTGGCCGTTTCCTGCGCGGAACGACGTGCACGTCGTGACATGGCGCGGAATCGCGACCAAGTTCCTCTGTGCGCTGTACGATAACCACCGCGACGGGTGGGAACTCGGCGCGGTGCGGTACAACGGCACCGTGTTCATGCACGAGCACGTCACGCCCGCGCGGAAAGCGGATGAGGACGCGATGAAAGCGGATTCGAGGCGCGCGAGGATGGCGTATTGGGGATATCGGTTCGAGCAGCAGTGCGTGCTCGATACGGCGCTGTCGGAATTGGCCGAGCCCGACCGCGCACTGGCCGAGGAGGAGAGGCGCACGACTGCCGTGAATGCCCAGAAACAGTTCTGTTCGGTGTTCACGACCAAGATCGGGTCCACGCGACTCGTCATGGGCGCTGAAGTCGACTGCTGCCTCGACGTTTCGGGTGGGAAGCGGCACTACGTCGAGCTCAAGACCAACAAGTGCGTACGCACCCCTGGCGACCACCGCGCGTGGCGCGCGAAACTGTTGCGCATTTGGGCACAGTCGTTTCTCGCGGGCGTCCCGACGATTATGGTCGGGTTCCGCGATAATGATGGGGTCCTTGTCGACGTGCAGGAGTTGAGCACGGCGGATTTGCCGAGGATGGTGAGGGGGAGTGCCGACGCGTGGGACCCGATGGCGTGCCTCAGGTTTGCGGCGAATGCGCTGGAGAAACTGCGCGAGGCGGTAAGGGAGGAGGGGGTGTATTATGTGGTTCGCTGGGCGCATCCGTTTACCGGGATTGAGGTGGAGAGGGTCGACGGGAGGGTTGAGGAGAGGTTGGCGGGTCAGAGGGACGTGTTGCCGGATTGGTTCATGGCGATTGGGCGAGATAGGGCAGCGGAAGGAGATATGAGTGGTGGGGATGGTGCCGCTGGCTCTGTAAACGGTGGAGATGTTGCTCCGAGTCCGCCGCGGGGAGCGGATCACGGCACGAATGCTGGTCCAGGACAATAAACCATGGTTTGGGTTGGGTATCGCAATCAATCGTTCATTTCGCGACGCCGAGATAATAGTAGCCGCCGACCGCGGCCAACGACAGTGTGGCGAGCTCGAGCCGCATTTGCGCGACAAAGTAAATCTACCGTCGCGACACGAATCGACCGTCAGCGAACCATCCTCGCCCGACCACGTCCCGCCCTTCTCCACCGCGTAAAACGTACCCACACTGTTGCCATCCCCGGCGTGCGCAACATGACCCCCAAAGCCGGTCGTGCCGTGACCGTCGCGACCAGCTTGCCGCCAACCACCGCCCCGCCCACGGCCATCGCCAACTGCACGATCCACGATCCCGACCACCGGTGCGTCACGTAGACGAGCACCAAGAGCACTGCAAACGCCGTCGGCGTCGACTCGCGCGCAATCATCCCGAGCGTGGCCTCGTCCTCTTGGAATTGCTTGTACACGAGCCATTCGAGGAACGTGTGCAGGATCGCCAGCGGGATCGTGATGAAAAACGCTTGTGCGGCAATCGCCCAGGAGGGGACCACGTCGTCGGCGAGCCGAAGCACGCCCGAGTCATTGACAATGCGTGAGAGTTCGGTGTCGGGAATGTATTCGTCGTCGTCGGTGCTCTTGGCGGCGCGCCGTGCTTCTTGTTGTCGGAATCGCCGTGGGCGCGGTTGGAGCGGGGCGCCGGACATGTCCGTGATCTTGGCCATCTTGTGGTGAGATTGCACGTGAGAGTTGCCCGCGTGGAGAAAGCACGGTTTCGCAAATGCAGGTGGTGCGAGTCCCCGAGCGTGTGGATTGGTCGCGTGCAGAAGACGATCGTTTGCCGCAGGTCGGTTGGCCGAAGTGGCCGCTGTTGTTGGCCAATTGTGATCAGTCGGCCTGATCCCGGCAGCAGCTCCGGACGACGCGGTCTGCGGAACGAGCGCTTTCTGGACGCGTATTGCCCATCAAAACACGTCAGGTCCGGTTGCCGCCTGGTCCAAGTCGCCCGTGCTGCAGGACCTTGCCGCATGCAATCCGTCCATTCCCACCGATCATTACATTCTCCCGCGTACGCGTCCCATTCGCATCAAATCGTCATCAATCCATCGTCCTCATCCTCGTCCACCGCGCCGCCGCCAAACAGCGTTGCGGGCACGAGCGCCGCGGGTACGGCCGCCGATCCAAGCACCGGTGCCGGCGCTGGCACATGGCCATTTGCTCCATCAGCACCGCGCGGCTTCATCGCGCTCGCTGGCGGCGGCGGGGCCAGCGCGTTCGCGATCCCCGTCATGAACGACGTCAGCGCGCTCCGCGATTTGGGCGATCCGGCCTGCGCCTGAACGGGAGCTGGAGCTGGCGCCAGCGCTGCGGGTGCAGGAGCGGCGGGCGCGGGCGCGGGCGCAGGAGCGGCGTAAGCGGCTGCTGGTGCGGGCGCAAACAACGTCGACGGTGGTGGCACCGAGTACCCCACCGGCGCGGGCGACACGACCGCGCGCGGACTCGCACCACGCGACATTGGGCTTGTCGACCGCGGCCGGCTCGTCCCCGGCGACAAACCCGTCAGGAACCCCGTCGGGCTCGTCCCACCCTGTCCATCAAACAGCGCCGCGACGTCCGGGCTCCCACTCGGCGACCCACCCTCGTGCACGGTCGCAAGCGCGCCGTGAATCCCGGCGCCCGGCGGCGGAGACACCGCGCGCTCGCTAGGTGGCACACCGTCATCAAATTCGGAATCCACGGCCGACGCTGAATCCACTGCGCCCGCGACAAACTCGACGTCTCCGAGTGCGACGAGCCGGTCGCGCATCGCCTTCATGTCGTGGTCCTGCTCGGCCAAACACATGAGCAGGTCGTCCTGGTCGCGCTGCAACGCGTCCAGGTTCGCGCGCGCCGACGCGAGTTGCGAGGCCAGGGTATCGGCGTGCGCGCGCAGCTGCGCAATCGTCGACTCGTACTCGTGCACGCGCGGCGCCCACGCCGACTCGAGCTCCTGCACGCGACTCGCGAGTGCGTCGCGGTCAGAGCACCGCGCCTCCAAGTCCCGCACGCGAGTGTGCAGCGCGGCGAGTTCCTGCGCGGTCGCGTCGGCCGCGGCACGCGTCGCCGCGTGGTCCCGCGGCGACATGCGAATTCCACGTTGCAATGCGCCGAGGTGGTCGGCGACGTGCGCGACCAGCACGCGGTCGAGCATGGGGAGGCCATCGAGAACGGCGTTCTCGTCGCGCGCGCGCTTCATCAGCGAGACGACGACGTCGGTCCCGATCCGCGCGGAAATCACGTCGTAGAGCTCCTCGCGCGCCATGCCGGACGGACACGGCTGGTGGTTGACGTAGAGCGTGCTCAGAAGGACCGCGGCGAGGCCCTGAACGTGGGGGTCGGTTTCCGAGGAGCCGATGCGTTCGAGCAACTACGAAGCCAGGGGATCGGTCAGTAACGAGGTAGCAGCGGTGCGGGTCAGGTCAGGAACAACGTACAAACTGCAGGATCGTTCCGTCCGTCAACAGCTCGACGACCCCCGCCGGGGACTCCCACGTCCAACAACACAACACCGCCAGCAGTCCGACCTGCATCCGCGCACTCGGTTTCCCGCGCGACGCGAGCACCAGCGTATGTCCAATCGCCTGGACGAGCGTGACCACGTCATCGTCGTCATCATCGTCACTATCGCTCCGCGACACGGCCGCGGGCGATCCGGCCGCCGACCCGCGCCGCGTGCTACTCCCGCCGTGCCGCCGCCGCGTCATGAGTTGCATGTACATGCCGGCCATGACTTCTTTCGCCTTGAGGTTATCAGCGACCGCACTGCACACGAGCATTCCGGCCATCCACGTGCGCAGCGGGTCGCGCACCGACCAGTCGAGCAAAGGTTGCAGAACGACCGAGTTGGCGAGCGGCGTGTCGGTGACGGCGTCGTGCGAGTCGTCGGGCGGCGGGTTCACAATGGCCATGGCGAGTGACAATTGACCGTGGTCGTTGTCGTGCAAAAAGCACTACAAGATGGCACAAACGTGAGCACAGCGCCCGCGCGGATCCGACACCAGCGCACCACGAAACGTACCTGCACCGCATACAACGCCGCCGCGCGCACCTCCGCGTCCTGTAACACCAGCCTCTGCTCCTCGGCCCCACTTTCGTGCGCACCCATCGGCGGGACCCCCGCGACCGCCAACCCCACCAGCACCAACAACGCCGACTTGCTCGCGCCATGCACCGTCACCATACTATCGGCAAACACGCCCTGCGCGACCTCGTACCCGCGCATCGCCTCGCCCAGCGCCATCAATGCCAGCGCCTGAATCCCCGCGGGGACCGCATTCGCCAACGACATGTGCAGCAGCGTGCCCATCGCCCCCGCCGCATGCAAGTGCGCCTGCATCGCTCGCGTCGATGCGGCCCCCGGAATCACCAATGCGCGGGTAATGTCGAGCAACAATGTGCAGGTGGCCACTTGCATGGCCGTCCAGGAGACCGACGTGGCGTCGGTCGGCGGGAGGAATTGCGCGAGGCAGATGAGGAAGTTGCGCACGGAGCCGGCGGTTTCGCGGAAGAGTGTCTGGTTCGCGGCGTTGGTCCGCACGAGGTGGTAGAGGAGCTGTAGCGCGTCTTGTGCGGTGACGGGCTCCACGTGCTCGTCGAATACCAGCGTAAAGATGCGGTCGAACGCGTTTTGGAAGGCGACGATTTTCTGCACGTCGTGGTTGCTGGTTGTGAGGGCGACGAGGACGGAGACGGCCTCTGTGTGGGTAAAGCAATCAGCCACGAGGTGACGGCAAAGAGAGCCGTGAGCGGAACTGTACCGGTCCGGATTGCATCGCGCGTGTCGTCGAGCAAGTCCATGAGCCGCGCCATGCCCGTCGGGTCGGCCAGGAGCCCTTCGATCACCTTGGTGGGCTTGGCGCCGTAGAGCAGCGCGAGCAGGTGCAGTGTGTCGTACCGCACGTGGAAGTCGTCCTCGGTGAGCAAGTCGAGCAAGATCGTGACGTGCGACGGGTCGTTGGCCATGTCCTCGGCGACTTGCGTGACAATGGGAGTTTCCTCGGGCTACCAGAGGGGCGCGCGCGTGTCAGGGTCAGGTCTGCCGAGTTGGTGACGGGGCAAATGACTGAACCTTGCCCGGGTTGATGGTCAAAATACTTGCAATCGCCTCGAGCGCGTCGCGCGCCATGTCGAGATCGTGCCGGTTGTCGTGCAGGCTCGTGAGCAGGGCGGCCGCTGCGTGTTGCGCCACCAACTACGTCACAGCATCAGCGACCACTGTTCTTGGAAAAAAAGAGCCCATGGGCCCGCACGGCAACGTACGGGCTTGTAGTCGCGCGCGAGCCCGCGCAACGACTTAAGTGCAGCACGACGGTCGTCCATGAGCGTCGCGTGCTGCAGCCGGTTGCTGAGCAGCGCGATCGTGTCGCGTGGGTCGGGCGCGGCACCGTCGCCGGACGCTGGGTCGGAGCCGACCAACATCGAGATCCAGCTGGCCATGGTGCGTGCGCGGGCGGGGGGTGGTCAAGGGGTGGCTGGTTGATCGTGGACGTGGGGTCGTGCGTCGTTGTTGGTCGCGCTTGTTCCTTTCGCGCTGTTGCGGCCGTCGTCGAATGCAGCAAGTTGGTGCGCGTGCTGGTGGTGAGGAAGACAAGACGAGAAAGCGCCCCAGTGGTGGAAAGGCAGAAAGGCCCAAGAAGATCGCGATCACGCTCAACCAGAGTTTTTCAGCGTCGTTTGGATCATGGCCTCCACACACGTTCAACCACACACAGCCGCTCCAACGATCCTTCTGTTCCCTGACACTCATCGCGGTAGTCGAGAACTCTCCATCGTGAGCAACAATAAATTATGGTACACCAAGTCGCACGGATAATCCCAGAATAATGCCAATGGTTTGGCGCGTGTCGCGCCCAAAAAGAACCGCAAAAACGACCGCAACAGCAACAGCAGCATCACCGTGCTCCTACGTCAGTACCGACCGGCCGTGGCCACGCGCGACACGCCCCGTCGCGCAGGGCGCGGACTACAGCACGCGGTCGATAAACGGCACCAACTTGGCCGCGACCCCAATCAGCCACGACAGGAGCGTCGCCAGCACAAACAGCACGATCCACTTGAACCAGCCGACGACCGCCCACTTGATAAACGGCACGTAGAGCGGCGCGACCACGAGCGGGTGGATAATATACACCGCGTAAGCCGCACCAATCAACCGCATCCAAATCCGGTTCGGCGCGCCGTTGTACCGGTCGCGGAAAATCATCAAGATCGCCGCCGACACCGTCACCGCGTAAGCTTGCTCGACCACCGACATCAGCAGTTGCCGCCCGTTCGTGCCCGCCGTGAACAATGCCGGCGTCTCGGGCGTGCTCGACAGGACTCCGGCCGTGACGGCTGCAAACCCGACGGCCGCGAACGCGCTCGACCCGACACACGCGCCGGTCGGCGCGCGCGCGAGGGCGTCGCGCTGCTGGGCCAGGTGGCCCATGATGTACGCGAACAGGTACTGCGGCAGGTACGCCAATTGCCCGAGGACGGGCACGAACAGGCCGATGGGGAAGTAGATGCGGATAATGAACGTGATTGCGCCGAGCCCGAGCGACCAGAGCGCGAGCCACGCGACCAATTGCGACGGGGTAAACGCCTCGGCGGATGTGGTAGCGTACCGCCGCTGGCCCGGTTTCGCGCCGGTCGCGTGCATCGCGACGAGGTAGAGCAGCTCAAAGAGGAGCAGGAGCGCGCAGAACCACAGCGGGTTGTTTGGGTAGACGTAGTTGGCGAAATAGTAGCGGTAGATGCCGCTGAACGACACGTCGCCAAGGCCGAGCGCGGCGCTGACGAGCACGAGTTGCAGCGGTGCGAGGAGCAGCTCGTAGATGACGATGGGTAAGAGCAGGCGTAGGAACCGGTCCTAGATGGGTGCGGATTCGATGGTTGGTCACTTTCACAGCCTACAATGAGTACCGATTTTGGACTCCACTTCCACTTCACTCCATACCTTCAAAAAGCGCGTCACGCCCTTGCGCGCGAGCGACGGCCCGGCAAACAAGCCCGACATGAAAAAGAAGAGCCCCATAAAGAACCCCTGGTCGAAGATCAGCAGCACCGACCCGGCAATGATCGACCCCGAGTCGACATTCCACGACTTGGCAAGCGGCCACCACCCGGCCACGTTGATCAGAATGCAGTGGTGCCACACGACCATAACCGTGAGCCACAGCCGGATCCAATCGATATAGTGGACGCGCATGCGCGGGACGGCCGTGGCAGGGATCGGCGTGTGGACGGGTGCCGCAGACGGTGGTGGTGGTGGTGCGGGCGCCAGGATGGGTTGCGGGGCCACAGCCGCGGCCGTGGGCGCGCTGGTCGTGACGACGACGACGGGGTCCGGGCCGATCGGGATCAGGCGCCGCGTCGACATGGTGGGCGCGGGCATCCTGCTGGGCGGGTACGTCGTGGCAAAGTGCTGCGTGCTTGGTGCAAAATGGGATCAAAACCGACGTTGGAGAGCAAGCAAGGCACAGTGCGGTGAGCAAGGAGCGGGCGTGGCGCGGCTCGGGTGGTCGCTCGGTGGTCGGTCGCTTGGCGGTTGCTGGCCACGGCGGCCAGCGCAGCGCGGACGCAGAGCGGACGCGACGCGACGCGACGCGACGCGTCGTGGTGATGCAGGGCCGGCGTTGCGACGGCGTGGGAGCGGTACTCCGTGTGGTCGCGGCTTGCGCGATCGGCGGGCGACGGCGTGGCAGGGCGCGCAGACACGCGCGGTGAAGGCCGTCTCGCCCCATTGATGTCCGCATTGGCCATGCGAGACGCTCAACGACGCCTCGCGCCGATCCTGGCAGGTGCCTGGCTGAAGGCGCTGGCTTGCTCGCTTCAGAAACCTAACCGGAGCCTATCCCCAGTTTCAACGCGTTTCAATGGTTGTTCGGCCAACATGCGCCAGCACTCTCTCATGCTCAACAGGGACACGACTGGAAACAAACGTAAAACCACCTCAGCATTCTCATTTCTCAAGCAGGCCACGACAGGCACGACTGAACGCAAAAACAATTATTCAAATCAACACGAATGCAACATCAACCAACGACAACGCCAGATTCTCAATACACATCGGCCGCCCTCACGCGCAAGCGGCCGCGAATTTCCCTCGCTTGACTTCCATTTCGATCATGAAATATCGCATCCACGACACGATGCATGCTCGTCGACGCTCTACATCGGCGCCGCGGCCTCGATCTTCTTGTCGGGATCGGGCACAGCCAGCGCCAGTTCCTCCTTATCCGTACCGTCCCCGCCGGCGAGCTGCTGCTTGCTGTCGTCTTGGCCGCGCTCGGCGGTCACGCGGCCGTGCCAGCGCTGGTAGAAGCGGCCGCGCCAACCATGGTGCCCGCGCCCGTGGCCGCGGCCGTGACCCTGCTCGTGCTCGCTGTCGGAATCGTGCGCTTGGTGGTGGTCGCACGGGCCGTGGCCGTGCGGGTCATGGTGGTGGTCGTGGTGCCCGTGCTCGCCATGATGCCCGCGCACGCCGAAATGCCCATGATACTCGTGCATGCCATGATGCTCGTGCGGGCCATGATGGCCGCGATGCCCATGCGGACCGTGGTGGTGGCCGTGCCCAAAGAACGCCGGATGGTCGTGGCCGCACGACCCGTGCTTGAAGAACGCCTTCATGCAATGCCAGCCGAAATGATGGCCGCGGAACCCGCGGCACGACACGTCCGAAGCGGTCGCGCTTTCGCTCGCCGATTCGCCATCGGCTGACTTGTCCTGCATGTCGCGGCGGCACATGCCATGGCGACCGTGATGGCGGAACCGGCAGCGCGACGCGTCCGTATCAGCCGCACCCTCGTTGGCCGACGACGACGCCTCGCCTTCAGCCGACTCGAGCGCCATGTCGCGGCGGCACGGGCCATGACGGCAATGGTGGCCGCGGAACCGGCAGCACGACGCGTCCGTGTCGGTCACATCCTCACTGGTCGACTCGCCCTTGGTCGACTTGCGCTGCATGTCGCGGCGACACGCGCCGTGACGGCCATGATGACCGCGGAACCGGCAGCGCGACGTGTCAGTGTCACTCGCGTTCTCGTTGGACGACGACGTCGATTCGTCTTCAGCCGACTTGCGCGCCATGTCGCGGCGACACGGGCCGTGGCGGCCGTGATGGCCGTGGAAACGGCGGCGGCACGAATGCTCGGCCGCGCACGTGTCGGTGGACGACGACGGCTCGCCCTCGCCCGATTCGCGCGCCATGTCGCGGCGGCAGTGGCCACGATGGTGCCCGCCGTGCTTGCGGAACCGGCACCCCGTGTCCGTGGTCTCCTCGCCGGACGATGACGAAGACGGCGACTCGCCCTCAGCCGACTCGCGACGGCACGGACGGCCGTGGTGATGGCCGTGGTAGTGGTGGCCACGGAACCGGCACGGCGCGTCGGTGTCGGTCGCGCCCTCGACCGCGGCGTTCTCATCCGAATCGCGCATCATGCCGCGATGGCAATGGCCGTGATGACCGTGATGGCGGCCGCGAAACCGGCGCGACACGTCGGTTCCGCTCGCGTCTTCATTGGTCGACGTCGACGACTCGCCCTCGGCCGACTCGGTGGGCGCGTTGCGGTGGCACGGACCGTCGTGGTAGCCGTGGTGATGGCCATCGCGGAACCGGCACGACGCGCCGGTGTCGGACACGCCCTCGGTCGCGGAACCTTCGCCCGCATCGCGCGGCGCGTCGCGGCGGCACGTGCCGTGGTGGCCATAGTGCTTGCGGAACTGGCAGTCCGACGCACCCGTCTCCTGGGCACTGCTGGCGATCGACGACGACGACGCTTGCGACTCGTCGACCGACTCGGTGGGCTCGATGCCGCAGTGCTTGTGGCCGTGGCGACCGCCATGACGACCGTGCTCGCCGTGGTGGCCGTGGTGCTCATGGCAACCGTAATAATGACCATGGCCGGGACCGTGACCATGACCGTGATGGCCATGGAACCCGTGATGGCCGTGGCCGTGGCCATGGCGGCCCCACCCGCGACCGTGCCAGCCGCCGTCGTGATGATGGTGCCAGTCGGCCAGGCTGCACGGCGCGTGACGCGCGCCGTCCTTGTTCTCGGCGGGAGACACAGTAAGCGCGTCCGTCTTGGACTCGGCGAGCGCGTCGACCTGTTTTTCGGCGGGCTCAGTCTTCTCGGCGGGCGACGACTCGTCAGCGGGCTCATCGGCTTGCGGCTCGGTGGGCGTGTCGACCCGCGGCTCAACCGGCGCGGCAATCTCGATGGTGGTCGCGTCGGCGGACTCTGAGACCTGGGGTTCGGGGTGGACTTGCATGGTGGAGAGGCGCCTGCTTGGTTGGATGAAGTACGCTCGGCAAAATGGTGGCGGCACACGTCGTTTATGTAGGCCCATCATCTGTGAAAGATGCATGTGCGTCCGTTTCGGCGAACCCTGCATTCCCAGTCGGTGTCGCGGGTTACGACAGCGGCCGCGCGCGAGTAGGGCTGGCGCATCCCATTGGACGTCACAGCCCTTTCTTGGGTTGGCGGGTCAGCAGTGGTTGGCGATTGATGTTGGTTTGACATCCTCGACTTAAGCGTTTCGTACAGGGTTGAACTTGTAGGGCTGGGCCGGAGTGACCATGCCGGGCCCAGGTACTTGCCGGGCCCAGGTACTTGCACCTGCCGTGTCCCCGTGGGTCCTCTTGGCATTTGCATCGGTGCGCCACGCATTAACATCGGCCGCCGCCGTTCGACCGTTGCATGGCCGCGAATCTCGCCGCCCGCTCGCCTCCCCCCGCAGCAACGCGTGCCCGCTGACAACACACCACCTCCTCCGGCGTCACGAGCAGTTCGCACCGCGACGCCAGGGAGCACGCTCCGCCACGTTTTCGATTTCGACGGGTCCCAACATCAACAAAGCGCGCCCGGCCCCGCCGTCCGCTCTCTCTCTTTCTCGAGACCCTCATCTGCAATTTGCTCGCGGCACCGTTTCCGATTTGCTGCCCGCTTGCCTGACCGTGTCCACCCACCCGCACTCGTCCACTTTGCTCGTCCCTGCCACCACGACCACCGTCATGTCGAGCTCCGACGACCTCAAACCCGCACCATCGGCAACACCGCCCGCTGCCGATCCCTCCGCCACCGTCCCTTCGAAGCCCGCGTCCACGACCTCCTCCACGAAGGGCCCATCATGGACGCCCGATACGATCACGACGCAGCTCGCGGCGCTGCGCAAGTCGGACGATGAGCTTGCCGCCATGAGGAAGACAGCTCCCAGAAAAGTCACGCGCTTCTATCTCGCGCAAAATGCCATGATCGACGAGTACCTGACGCCTGTCGTGGCCGAGGACCCAGCCGCCGTCGCCAAGCAGGAGCGCAAGATTACGCTTGCCGTGCGGCTGAGTTTGGCGGCCAACATGGTGCTTTTTGTGTACGCGGTCCGATTCCTGTCGCGTGCGCACGAGGCGAACGCCGCATTCTCACACAGTAGCATGCACGAACAGGTGCCAAGTCGTGGCCGCTGTCAGTTCCGGGTCAATGGCACTGTTTGCCACGGCCGCCGATGCGTTCATGGATCTCTTGTCGGGCGTACGTTATATTTTGTCGTCTTGTGTGACGCGCAGCACTTATCTACTGTTTCGATTGTTCACAGGGTGTCTTACTCGTCGCCGACCACGCTGCGCGCCGCCAAAACGTGCTCGACTACCCGACGGGCAAGAAGCGCTACGAGACGATTGGTATTATCGTATTCAGTACGCTCATGGCGACGCTGTCGTTGCAGATTCTGGTGTGTTGCCACTTGTTTCCTTTGAATCTGGTCTTGGCTGCGCGTTCATTGGATTGACCGCCATTCGGCGCGTACAGGTGCAAGCCATCACGAAGCTCGCCAGCGACGACGAAACGAAGCCGGTGCTTGAACTCAAGGAGATTGCACTCGTTTGCACTGCTCTCGGTACGAACAATCTCCGCTCACCGCGACCCACTTGCTGGTCCTGACCCAACCTCTGATCTCGAATAGTGCTCAAGTTCTGCCTGTTCATCTACTGCTACACGCTGCGATCCAACAACATGGCCAAGGTGCTCATGACCGACCACCGCAATGATCTCGGGCTCAACTCGCTCGGTCTAATCATGTCGCTGCTCGGTACGGGCTTGCCCACCCCGTCTTGATGCGGCCGCATCGCGCTCACCCCGCTATCGCCACTCTCTTTAGGTGTCAAAGTCGCCTGGTGGCTCGACCCCGTCGGCGGTCTCTGCATTGGCCTGCTCATTTTCCGCTCCTGGGCATCATCCGCATGGGGTCCGTCTCGCCTTTCTCCACCCACTCGCGGCACCGTCGCTGACCCTCTGCATCCGTATACAGAAAACATCCAGCTGCTCGTGGGCCGATCCGCACCCGCCAGCGTCCTCAACAAGGTCACCTACCTCGCGGCCACGCACGACCCGGCCGTGCAACAAGTCGAGTCGTGCCGCGCCTACTTTCTCGGCAACGCCATGTTTGTCGAGGTCGACATTGTCTTGCCGCCAAGCATGACGTTGCAGGACTCGCACAATATCGGCGAGTCGCTGCAGAAGAAACTCGAGATCTTGCCCAACGTCGAGCGCGCGTTTGTGCACTGCGATTTCGAGTTTACGCACCGGCCGGAACATTCAGCCAAGTAGCCATCCTGGAGGGCGCATTGCATTTGTTACCTGAGATTGATTGCTAAATTGATTCCCCAAATATACACGACGCGAGAGACGCGTTCTTTTTTTTGGCTATATACCGATGCACGACCCCATCTCCTGCCCGCGCTGATTCCCGTTCGCTGCGCTGCATTCCTTCATTCCTACCCGCAATCCTTGCTCCCAAAACCCGCGCCGGCTCATCATTCACACTAATTCGCGCAACTAGCGCACGCACGCCGCCGCCGTCGCGGTCGACGGCCGCGCGGACGCGACCGCGTAATGCTGGCACACGAGCTTCCACAAATCAAACGCGTCGGCGACGGCCGCGTCGTCATCGACCGCCTCTGCGACACTCACCGCCGCGCGCGCCGCGATCGTCTCGTCGCGCACATCCACCACGACGGCAGTCTCTTCGCGCGCATCAGCCGCGGCCGCAACCGGCGCGGGCGAGGGCGCAGGAACGGGTGCAGCCTTTGCAGCGACCGCCGCGGGCCAGACCGCGTTGAAGTTGTACGCGCGCGGCGGCCACGCGTAGGGGTCGTCGTTGGGCACCGCGGCGCGCGCGGCGTGCGGCGCGGGAGTCGAAGCGGGTGCGTGCGTGTCGTAGCAGTATTTCGCATCGATATTCTCGTCGTCGGCGGCCGCAACTTCCCAGTAGTACGGATCAGCGTCAGTGTGGTTGATGCCGCTGTCGGCGCTCGATGACGTGGGGGACGACGCGCGGTCCACCACGGGGTTGGTGGCCGAGTCGCGTTCGGACTCCTTGCTGGTGGACGCGTCGGGTTCGGAATCCTTGATGATGGCCGCGTCCATCTGGCTGCTCGCGTCCGCCTGGCAGCTCGCGTCGAGGACCGGCGCAGCCAATTCGACGAGCGGGAGGTACCCGCGCGCCGCCTTGGCGTCGTCGTCGCACGTCGTGGGCACAGGCGGCGCGGACACGGAATCCTTGTCGCGCGTGGTGGGCTCGGGCGCGTCGGACATCGAGCGGAGCGGGGGCCACTGCATGGTTGGTTGGTGCGAGGATTGGCGGTGACGGACGGCACGCGCGAGAGCGAGGGGGCAACGTTGTGATATCGCGATCAAGGCTGCGATCAAAATGGAGAGCGACCACAGGGGAATGACTGCTCACTGACAAGCTCAAGGTCGACCTTGCGTTGCAAATGTGCCGCGACTCCATCATGCCGGCACGCATGCATGCTTTCCTTGGTGCGCAGTGGACGGCCCGAACAAGAAGGAACCATGGCGAGAGAGCCAACCAGCCATGTCACTGGAAAGACCAGCAAGAGCAGAGCGAGCGCAGAACGAGGGCGTGAACACATCGTCGACTGCAAAATAGCATCCATTCAGACCTTCAATTATCACAATTACAAACTTTGGAAAAGAGGCAGGCACAGACGGCGACTGGTTTACAAACGGCAAGAAGGAACGGATATGGCGCAAAGAAAGAAGGGCGTGGGCCGGATCCCGACATGAAATACAAACTAGTGGAGCACATGTTGGGCCGGCCCAATGGACTAGCCTGAGATACGAAACAACTCAACGCGCGACGCGACAGTGCTCGAAACGGAGCGCGTGCCACGGACATTTGTGCAGCGCGGACCACATACGACGGTCGCATCCCGTCAGAGCGCACAAGGACCCGCGAGGAGCGGCACGTGAGTGTGCGCGCGGGAGCTGCGTCGAGCACAGAGCAGTACGCGACGCCGCGCAGAGCCCAGAGGCAAGACGGGTCCCGGACGAGGTCGCGACGCCGACAAGCCGTGGCGAGCACGACGAGCGTGATCGCGAGCGAACGACGGCCGGCCGAGGAAATCGCCTCGGCCCAGTCTGGCCGGAGCGACAAAGTCGAAACGTGAACGCTTGATGCGAAACGATCGGCCAACGTCTTTACATGCATGGCTCCTTGGCGTTGCCGAAGGTCATGCTCCAGGTTCCCCACCACACGAGTTGGGACCGCTTCGGACACAAGCTCCATCATCGAATGGGCCCGGTACGGCGCGTGCATGGCGCGAGTGCAGCAAGTCGCCGCAACATGTCCTGAATGCCCAGACAGTCAAAACACACCACTGACGTTTGTGCAGCGAAATGGAGAATGAACGAGAAGCAACGACGTGCTCCACTTCTGTTTACGTGAGGGTGATATAGAAGACGACAAAAGAAACAACGTTCGCTCCCACCGCGACAAACCAACGCAACAATCCTCAACGCCGACAACTCAAAAAAGGCCGGCAACGACAATCCCGCGACGACAAGTTGGTCTGGATGATCAAGCCAAACGAGGAACATGGGCCGCATTGTGCACCATGATTTCGCTCAACACCCAAATCGCCTGCTTCCCAGCATTGTACAACCACACCTTGGCATTTTGATCGTGCACGAGATCGGGAAGCAGGATATCGACGTTGATCGAATGCACCAGGAAGCGGTATTGGTTGTCACCTTCACAACGTGCTTGTGCCCGTGGCCCATGGTGGACAGCAACGTGGCGTCAAGCGGATACTTGCACCCGCAAATCGTGCCGGTGACCGATACCAGCCATTTGCCGTCGCGTTTTTGGGCCAGGATCGACTGCTGGTGCGAAAACTGGTCGGCGTCCGTCACGAAAACCCCAACGTCTGGCGCCTCGCCATCGCCGTCAGTGACGACGACAGTGATGATGGGATCGTGACCGTAGCTCATGGTGTTGATCGTGACCACGCGCGCCTCGCCCATGTCGTATTCGTGGAACAGGACCGGCAGCACTTCCCCGTGCTCGTTTACGATGCCTGAGGTCGGAGTGGCCGACGCGGTGGAGGTGGCCGACGTGGCAGAGGTGGCCGATGTGGCGGAGGTGGTGGGGGCGGGCTCACCGCGGTCCCGACGTGGGCGCAGGCGATCGAACACAAACGTGGTGCGGCGGTCCGGCGAGAGCGAGCGCGATCCCAGACGGCCGTAGCGCTGTCAACCGCGCCCACGAATGACGCCTTGGTCGAGCTGGTCATGATTGCGCCGTTGGTGCGCGTCAGCAGGCGAGTTGGGTTCGGTGGTATCGCGCGTCCTGGCGGTCGTGGTGCAGAGCTGGGCAGCGGAGAAGGGCGGTTGGATGCGTGGGGAACTTGGCGCGTCGTTGCGGTGCTTGCAGTAGACCGAGGGATGGCGGTTCAGTCGCGACGTCGTGTGCGGCGCAAGGAGCGAGACAGTAGTCGCGTGGAGGGCGCTCCGCGCCCGCGCCCACGCCCGCGCCTGCGCTCGCGACAGTATTAATCCGGCGGGACGCTGGTTTGCTCCTGTCGCTCCTCTCTCTCGGCCAATGCGCGACACAGGGACACGCACCATGGCATCCGTCACTGCACGCGCACGCGATCTGACCACGCTCAAGGCACCGGCCATGAATCCAAGCGATGACAACTCGTTTGGCAACTTGACCAACAACAGAGCTTGAGGGCAAGAAGGGAATGGAATTCAAGATGATGAAGGAGGCAATCAAGTTGTGCGAGAAGGCGGCTCAGCAGAAGGCGCGTCTGGAGGCACTCATTGTGTCCAAGGCTGGTGTGGAGGACAAGTAAGGGACAGGGAGGGAGGAGAGGGGAAAGGAGATCTCGCAGGGGATGGGGCCAGGGTCTTTTGTTGACGTTTTATATTGATTCAATGAATTATGGAAATACGACTCCAAATGAACCAGACCTGACTTGTGGAAACAGCAAGAGGAGAGTGAGCAAGATCACATCGACAACTGCAGACAGCATCCATTCAGAGTTTCAATTAGAGCAATTGCACATTGTTGGAAAAGAGGCAGGCACAGACGGCGACTGGTTTACAAACGGCAAGAAGGAACGGATATGCGCGGCAAAGAAAGAGAAAAGGGCGTGGGCCGGATCCCGACAATGAAATACAAACACACAAGTGGGCACAAGGTGGGCCGGCCCAATGGACTAACCCGAGATACAAAACGGCTCGACGCGCACGCGCGACACTGCTCGAAACGGAGCGCGTGCCAACGGACGCGGGGAATGCGCTTGGGTGCGGACCAGTTATGACGGTCGCATCCCGTCAGAACGCACAAGAACCTGCGAGGAGCGACACGCAAGTGTGCGCGCGGGAACTACGACGAGCACAATGCGGTACACGACGCCGCGCAGATCCTGGACCCAGGACGAGCCCCAGAAGCGGTACAACGCCGACAAGCCGCGACAAGCACCACGAGCGAGATCGCGAGCGAGCAGCGGACGGCCAAGTAAAAATCGCCCGTCTCAGTGCGGCCAGAGCAACAGTGTTGACACTCGACGCTTTTTGCGAACCAATCGACGACTTTACATGCACGGCTCCTTGGCGTTGCCGAACGTCATCGACCAGTACGTCGTCGACCCCGAGACTGCCTTGGCAACACCCGCCTGCGTGTAGACGCCGTTGACGAGAATCTGGCGGTGCGGTGCCGAGTTGATCCAGACACCGAGCGCGGACGCGGGCGTGTCGTAGCCCGACGTGGGGCCCGACGCAATAATCTCGGCCTGCGCCGACGACGGGTAACCGGCCGCCGAAATGCGCTGGAAGGGGTTCGAACCGTCCGAGCCCGTGTGCGAGAGCTTGTTCATCGCGGCCATGTCGTTGGCCTGCTTCTGCGCGGCCGCCATGAGCTTGGCGTTCAGGCACAGTGCGCCAGCACCACCGTTGTTGCTGCGGTACGCATTGGCCAGGTTCACGAGCTGGCGCTGGTAGGTCGTCTGCGTCTGCGGCGTGCCGACAGTGGGGGTCGTCACGGGCGCCGACTGCTGCGTGACGGCCGGGGCCGGCGCAGCGACGGGGTTACCCGAACCGCTCGACGACGGCGGAGCTAGGCAACCGAGGTTCGAAGCGCCGGGATTCGCAAAGTCTTGGACCCACCAGACGCATTGGGCCGACGGCATACCCGGGCAAGGGCCGGTCGCCTTGCCCACGCCGAAGTGCTTGTACCCGCCGAGCAAGTTCGCGCGATGGCCGGCCGAGTTTTCCCAGGCCTTTTCGGGAGCCGCCGGCTGATCGTACCCGAGACTTACGCCGCCGTAGGCAACGTTCTCGGCCGCTATGTGAAGGGGGATCAGGTCGGGATCAGATCGGGGTCATCATGTCACGGTTGCAGGCGCGCGCTCAACGCGATGCGCCGCGGTCCATCTGGGCGGAGCTGAAAGCGCAAAAAGAAACGTACCACCCCAGTGCGTGTAGCCGTACTTCTTCATGCGATCCCACGGCTGACTGCCGCCCGACCCGGTGTGCGTGAGCTTGCCCGTCGACGCCATGTACTGCGCCTGCTCCTGCGCGGCCTGGTTGAGCGCCGGCTGCAGGCACATGGCCGGCTTGCCATTCCGGGTAACAACTACGCCGCTTCAAGTCAGTTCGTGCACCACTCGATTCAGGAACCTCATGAACGACGCCTCTTGTTCGAGATTAAAACGTACAGGCGTTGGCGGCGTTCAGCGCGTCCCACTGGTACTGCGCGGCCGAGCCGGCGACAGTGCCGCCCGACGCGCTGCCGGAGCCCGAGACGGGGCCCGTCTCGGCACCGCGCGGCAGGAGCGTCGCGTCGGCGCCGTGCATGGCGAGCGCGAGGAGCGCAAAGAGCGAGAGAGTCGAGACCGAGTGCATCGTATCGTATTCGTGCGGTGTCGAGGGCTGCGGGCGCGGATCAGGAAGAAGAGAGTGCAGCGAGCGTGAGGGTCAGTTTGATGGCGGTGGAGATGCAAGAGGGCGAGTTGGTGCGGTGAAGTGGCGCGTCGGCGTCGTTGGGTGTTGGTTGGCCGGCTAGACGATCGTGAGCAGCCGAGTGGAAAACGTACAGGACGGTGCTCGCGAGTCGAGGAGAGAGGAGGGTGAATCCGTGGACGGGGAGGAAGAGCCGGACTGGCGGGGAGGCCTGGGTATTTGAGGGCCGACGAGCGAGAGAGGTGGTGGGCGAAGGGGACCGGCAAGTGCCGGTAACGATCCTGCTGTCCGGTGCCCTTGAACAAGAAAAAAAGCGGGGCCCACCACCTGGGGCGTGCAACCAAGCACGCGAGCAACGACCACCACCATCGACCACGACCGGCCACCACCGCGACGTCAGCGCGGTGGAGCAAGTGGTGGAGAAGGTGCGACGAACGCCTCACATCAGATCGGGCCCGGTTGGTGGAGCGCCGGGTCAAGGGTGGCGGCGGCAAGTGTGGATGCCGTGGCGACCCGGGGGAACGCCGCGTGGGGGTCGCACCTGGCCACCGATGGCCGAGGCGAGGCTGGGCTGGCGTGGGTGTGGTCGTCGTGATGCATCCGTGCTCAAATCGACCTTGGGCAAGTCACTTCACCGCGGACGGCGACGACGACGGCGACGCTGTGCACCAAGTTGCGGGAGAGCAAGTGGAGAAGAAGCAAGTGGGGCCCAAGGTTGGCCGCGGTGCATAGGAGCGGTACGCGCCAAGTCCGAAAGAGTGCGTGCGTAAAGTTGACGCTGAGTGTGGGCGCAGAGGTCCCTTGCGTGCCCGCGACTGAGCACTCAAGTCTTCATTGCCAAGCTTGGCAAGTGCTGTGGTGGTCTTAGGCGGTGCTGTCGTGCTGGTTGTTCGCTGGCAATACGCACCAAAGCGTGCAGGCGGAGCAACAAGTCGCAAGCACGCGGAGACGCGTCCGTCCACGCACGACGCGGTGATGAGTGCACAGATTTCAATGGACCAAAATCGAATTGCCCAACCCCCAAAAACAAAAACAATGAACCGAAATCAATAACAACGACAATAACCGCCTCTATGGCTTCAAAATCGACGCCAGCTGGCCGAGTGAGGCCAGCGTCGTCGCGAGCGCCGTGGCCCCCTGGCTCGCCGCGCTCGCACCCGCGACACCGGCAGGCAATAGCGACTGAGCGAGCCCAGCGACCGCGGCCTGCGGCTTGTCGCGCAAAATCTTGGCAATCACACCCGCGAGGTGCGTCGTCTCGAGCGCGTCGACCCGCGCGGCCGTCTTAGCCCGCCACTCCTTGGCCGCGGCAGCCACCGTCGCATCCGCGGCCGCCGCATCAAACGCGGCCTCGAGCCACTCGGCCGCGGCCAAGTCGTCAAAGTCGTCCCACGACGCGACAGGCGTCGCGCGGTCTTCAGCGTACCACGCAGCAAGGAGCTTGGTCACTTCGTCGCGCACGAGCGCGGGCGACGCGCGCTTGAGGGCAGCGCGCGCGCGGTGCTCGGCGACAAGGCGGCGCACACGGCCGTAGAAAAAACTGCGCGCCGTGCGCCACTCGAGGACGCGGCGAATCGCGCCCTTGGCCTTCATGCGCCCGGGCGTGTCGTGCAAGTCGGCAAACTTGAGCGCGGCCTGGTGATATGCCGGCAACAGCGACTTCTGCCGCGCCTGGAGCTTGTTCTTGATCGCCTCGAGTTCGGCCACCTCGTCGCTGTCGTCACTGTCGTCCTTCTTCCCGGCCTTGGCCGCGGCCGCGAGCCGCGCCTTCCACCGGCGGCACTGGTCGTCGAGCCGGTCAATCGTGGCCACCATTTGCGGCTTGCGGTACTTGATCTCGACAATCCCCTCGGGCTCGAGCACACCACCGCGCGCCGTCGTGTCGGCGTACATTTCCATGCCATGGTCCTGGTGAATCGACGGGTCGAGCACGACCCAGGCACCGCCGCGCAGTTCACCGTGCGGCACGATATACACAAATACCGGGCCCGGGTAGGTGCGCAGCGCATCGACAATGTACGACCCGTACTTGAGAATCGCCTCGTGCATGTCGCGCTGCCCGCCCGAGAACCCGCGCCAGTTGGCGAAAATCACGAGCGGCAATCCTTCGCGGCCCAAGTCCTGGATCGCCTGGGCCGTCTTGTAGGCCGACGCGGGGGTCCAGACACCGGGTGGCTCAATCACGACTTGTTCGGCCGAGTCCGGGTTCGCCGGGTCGGCAGGGACCACGGCCTCGACGGGGCGCGTCTCAACGGCAATCGCGCCAAGCGGCACACCGCCAAGTCGACCGCGGCCAACAATCACCGTCTTGCTCCACCCGTCCATGGTCTCCATCCACGATCCGCGGTCAAAGAACCCGGCGACCCACGCACCCGATTCGGCGTCAACGTGCCCGTGCAACATGTGCCGCGGATCATACGGCTGCTTGGTCGGGACAAAGTCAATGTCGCGCTCGACGGGGTCAAACTCGGCCTTGCCGGCCGTCTCTTGCGCGCCATTGCTTGCGAGCATCGCGGGCGACAGCGGCGACTCGGCCGCGTCCATGGGCGAAGCTGCGCGACCGTTCGCGGCCACGGGCGTGCGCAGGACCGGGAGCGGGGCGCCGCGCGACGCTGGCACGTAACTGAGCCACTGGATCATTTGGTGCACGCCGTGCAGCGAGTCGACGCACGTCAGGTGCGAGACACCGTTACGGTGCATGATTTGGATCCCGCCGAGCTGCAAGTTGGACGTGTAGACGTCGCGGCCGAGCACTTTGTTGAGCGCGGCGGCACCGGTCAAGATAATCGGCTGGCCCTCGCACTGGATCGCGCGCTGGCCCAAGCGCACGAGGTAGGCGCCGATCCCGACTGACCGGCACGACACGAGCGTGATGGTGAAAATGTCGTCGTAGGCCGCCGAGGTCTCGCCGGCAATCAGGCCGGACCCCATCAGGTTCTCCACACCCAACCCGTCCTTGGCGCCGATAATGTCGATGATCTTGTGGTGCAGCGCGCCCGTTTCGGTGTCCGTGACGGGTTCCGTGATGACCGACCCCTTGAGCCGGTCGTGGTCCTCGGGCGTCAGGTAAAGACAGTGGAATCCCTTGCCCGGGTCCTGCGCGTCGACCCAGTGCACGCGGTAAGCAGCCATAACTTCCTCGGCGAGCCCAATGCGCGCGCCCGAGTTGGCCGAAATGTAAATGCGCGGCACGCCCATTTCGCGCGCCATCTTGGATGCGGCATGGAACAGGTGGTCCTCAGCAGGCCCAAACGACCCGATCGCGTACGTGATATCGTTGGCAATCAGCACGACCTGACGGCCGGCGGGGCACTCGGGCGTTTTGAGCGTCATGAGCCACGCGACCATGCCGCACGTGTTGGTGCCCATGGCACGCATCGTCTTGCGCAGCGTGCCCGTCTCGTCAAGCACGAGTTCCTGCGCGAGCAAGACGGACGCCGGGCGCGCGAGGTGCGGGTGCCGCGCCCACGCCTGGTTCGTCGCTTCGCGGAACAGCTCCAAGTAATCGTAGACGTAGGTCGTGCCAAGCACGTGTGCGCGGTACCGCTTCGGCTGCATTTGTTCCTTGATCGGGTACGGGAAATCGGCGCGCTGCAAGTGCATTTCGCCCTTGCCCGAAGCCGCGGCCGTCATGACCGTCTCGAGCACGCGGCGGCCGCGCGCGTCCTTGACTTCTTTATAGGTCTCGGCCTTGATCACGCCCGAGACATTGGAAATGAAGAACCGGTAGGTCGTGCCGGATTCTTCGTCGGGCGTACCCGGCGGCGCGCAGACAAACCGGATCTCGGCGTTGGTCACGCGCAGCTTCCAGAGCCGCGTGCCGTGGCGCATGATGAACCCGGCAATCGACTCTTGCACTTGGTCGACGGTCACGGGCATCTTGGGCAAGAAGTTGAGAAACAGGTGGTTCAAGTCAATGTTCTTGTGCGCGGCCGTGGCCAGCTCGAGCGCTGACAGAATGTCGTTCAGGATCCCATCGGCCTGCGCCGTCAGGTACTCGACAGTCGACATGGCCGTTGCCAGCTTGCCCGGGCGCACGATCGCGCGCACAAAGAAGCGCGTATCCGACGGGTTCTCCTTGCCGACGGCGTGGTAGACGTGAATCGACTTGTTGGCCGGGTTGACGACGGGCTGCAGCGAGAAGTTGGCGAGTCGGTGCAGCTCGAGCTGGAACGCGTGCGACGGCTCAATGTGCCGGATCGCCAAGTCTTCCTGGTACCCGAGCTTCTCGCGGAACGTAAAGTACCGCGGGTACTGGCCCGTGCGATAGACGAGCACCGTGACGCGACGAATGCCGCGCGCGCGCAATGCCGCGGCCTGCGAGGTCATGAGCGAGGAGAGCATGATGGCCACGTCGCGGTCGTTGGTCTGCGCGGCACTGTACGACATGCTTGTCAAGTCCGGTGCCGAACCCGTCGAGTCGTCGATTTCCGAGTCCGAGTCGACACCGTCGCCGTGAGCCGACTTAAGGGCAATGTTGAGCACGTGCCACGACTGGTCGCCGGTCGTCGCGAGCGGGTAGAGCTGCACGATGTTGTCAAACTGTTGCTTCAGTTCCGCGACGTCGTTAACGGCGGCCATGATGCCGATCCGCACGGGGCCCATGTCGCCGCGCTTGACGGTCAGCGTCAGGTCCGACGCCGACGCCGTGCGCGAGAAATCGCTCATCATCGATGCGGCCGAGGACACACGCGACAGCGACGACCGCGACGACGACAGCGCATTGTTGGCGGCGGTCGCGGCAGGCGGGAACTGGAAGTGCCACTCGACGACAGGCACGGTCAGCCCCGGGTGCCGGCGAATCGCGAGCACGCGGTAAGTGTTGTAGGCGCGGCGCACGTAGGTCGACAATGCCGTGAGCCGCAGGTCGAGCGAATGGTCGATGGTGCGGTCGCCAAGGTGCACATGCGGGTAGAAGAAGCACGGCAGCGCGTCGAAAATCGAGAACGTCGACTCGACCAATTCGTGCGCGAGATCGTCCTTGGCAAACACGATTTCTTCGGTCTGTTCCTGCAGCGACTTGGCCGCCGGCAAAAGCACCTTGGCAAACTGCTGGTACCGCTCCTCGAAATCGGGCATCTGCAGCGCAATCAGCAATGCGCGTGCGCGGATCTTGATCGAGACGTGCTCGTTGGCAGCGCCACCGCGCGCACCGACGTCGGCGAGGTTGGTTAGCGACGCAAACAGTGTCGCCGAGTTGGGCGTGTGCGTGAGCGCGGCGCGGTGGTGCGCAATCGTGTCGAGCACTTGCGCGACACACGCCGTCTTCCACCCGAGCCGCGCGTGCGAGAAGCACGTCCAGTAGAGCGCCTCGGCGTCCATGCGCGTGCGCAGTTCCAAGACCACCTTTTCCTTTTGCACCGACCCGGACGCGTCGGAGGCCGTGAAGAGCGATTCGACCGAGTAGTACCGCTGCAGCAGGTAGGTGAGCGAGTCGAGCACGTGTGCGTCGGCGCCCTGCGCGTAGGTCGAGACGACGTG
Source organism: Allomyces macrogynus ATCC 38327 (assembly GCA_000151295.1). Taxonomy (NCBI): domain Eukaryota; kingdom Fungi; phylum Blastocladiomycota; class Blastocladiomycetes; order Blastocladiales; family Blastocladiaceae; genus Allomyces; species Allomyces macrogynus. The sequence continues at coordinate 97,803 of GG745373.1, read as the reverse complement.
GACAAGGGGCGCAACGGCGCCATAATCGGGCACTGTGCTGAGCAGCGACAGCAGCTCGTCGTGCGGGAACGGCTTGGTCGCGTCAGCCAGCAGTGCCTGCAGTTGTGGCTCGACGTTGTTCGGCAGACGGCCATGGTAGCTACTGAGCACTTGCAGCGTGTGCAAGTACGGCAAGTCCTGGCGGCGCTGGATCTCGACATACTCGTGCAGCAGCGCCGAGAGCGGTGAGACTTGTGCAAAACCATCGAGCGCCTGCTCTACCGTCGCCTGCAGCTCGAGGAACCGCTGGTGCGACTTGACCTTGGCCAGCTCGTCCTTGGTGAGCGTGACGAGCCCGGGCGCGGGGGACGCAAACGTCGGGAACTTTTGCGTGCACGGTACGGCCTTCTTGACCTGCGACATGTCGTCGAGCTCCAAGGTCGCGAGCACTTCGCCCGCGGCCACGGGCGCGCCCGCCTGCTTCATCGGCGCGCGCAAATGGCCCGCGTCGGTCGCGACGAGCGGCATGATCATCTTCATGACTTCGATTTCTGCGTAGGCCTGGCCCGCGCTCACGTGGCCGCCCTCGGGCATTAGCCAGCGCACGAGCTTGCCCGGCGACGGCGACCGCAGCTGCGTCGGGTCCGACTCTTCCTCGAGCACGACGGTACGTCCGCCGAGCGACAGCCTTGTCCCGCCGACTTCCTCGGTCGAGTAGATGACGTGACTCGTGTTGTCGAACGTGACGAGCACACCGCCGTCGGGCAGACCGCGCGTGCGCACGACCACGTGCGAGCCGTTCATGTGCAGGACCAGCACGTCGCGCGCGGCCATGGCCACTTCGACCTCGTACCGGATCCCTTCGAGAATGAACGAGACCGGGAACGCGTGCTGCAAGTTGGCGAGCGTGGCCACTTGGCCCTTGTCGAGCGACTTCAAGAACTGCGACTTCTGCGCCTCGGCCGCGGCAAAGGCCTTGACGGCGGCACCGCACACCACCGAGACCCAGGTATCCGGCCGCTCGGCCTGCACGTTCTGCTCAATCAGCGAGTCGAGCCAGGCGGTGCTGAAATCGTTGCTCGCGAAATCGGCCGTTTCAAGCAACTTGATCAGGTACTCGACGGTCGTGCGGAAATCACCACGAATGCGCAGTTCCTTGAGCGCCATGATCATATTGCGCCGCGACGACTGGCGGTCGTGCCCGAACGCAAACACGTGGCCAAACTGCGAATCAGCAAACTCGTGCAACCCACCAGACGGCGACACGGAAAAGTAGCCCCAGACGTCGGTCGACGACCGGAAGTTGAGCTCCACGAGTTGCCCACCTGACGGCTTGAACCCAGCGTCCGGGTTCTCGGCGGTGATTCGGCACGCAATCACGTGCCCGCGCGGCGCCGGTTTCCGCTGCCGGTGAATCGATTGCACGTCCGTGAAGTGGAAGTCGATCGGGGACGTGCCCGTCGGCGGCAGACCGTACATGAGCCGGATGTGCGGGATACGGTGCAGCGGAATGCCCATGGCGACTTGCAACTGCGCGGCCGGAATGTTCACGCCCGAGACGATTTCCGAGCACGGGTGCTCCACTTGCAGCCTCGGGTTGAGCTCGAGGAAATAGTACTCGTTCTTGGACCGGTTGTAGAGGAACTCGATGGTCCCGGCGTTCACGTAACCGACGAGTTGCGCGAGCCGCACGGCCGACATTTCCATGTCCGCGAAAAGCGCCTCGTCGGCGATCGTCACGGGCGCCTCCTCGATGATTTTCTGGTGCCGGCGCTGCACGGAACAGTCGCGACCAAACAGTGAAATCACGTTGCCGTGGTTATCGGCAATGATCTGCACCTCGAGATGGCGCGCGTTTTCGGCGAGCCGCATCAGGAAAATCGGCGACCCGGGCACCTCGGCCGCGACTTGCGCGAAGGCCGCGCGGAACGTGGCCGGGTCTGTCACCTTGCGAATGCCCTTGCCGCCGCCGCCCTCGGACGCCTTGATCATGAGCGGGTACCCGACGCGGTCGGCGACATTCAGCGCCTGCTCGACGTCGGTCACGCACGCTTTCATGTAGAGATCCTCGGGCACGTCGACGTAGCCCGCGGCGTTGCGCGCGGTCGTGACGAGGCCGTCGCCCGACCAGCCCATGGTCGGGACCTTTGCCGACTGCGCGACAATCGTCGACGAAATCTTGTCGCCGAGCGCGCGCATAGCGTTACCCGGCGGGCCAATGAAGACAATGTTCTTGGCGGCCAGCTGGTCGGGCAGGCGCGGGTTCTCCGAGGCGTGGCCCCACCCGGCCCAGACGGCATCGACGCCCGCGGATTCGGCAACCTCGACGATCAGGTCGACATTCGCATAGTTGTGGTTGTTGGACCCGCCGGGCACCTGGATAAAGTGGTCGGCCATGCGAATGTACTCGGCATTGTGCGTGAGGTCCTCGGGCGTGGCCTATCGTGACCAAAGTGCGGTCGCGGGTCAGACATGGAACTGCGAACGCAGTACTTTCTTGCAGCATCACAATCTTGCCGTACCATGGCCACAAACTTAATGGCGCGCTCATCGCCAAACGTCTCGTAGGCCCACTTGCGCACCGAGCGGATCTCCTTGACTGTGGAGAGAATCGAATCGTGTTACTTTATCTGTCGTTTCTTTCCTATCACCAACTCCACAAACACCGCGGCACGGGCGTAAATACCCGCAGCAATGCCGTTGTTGGCAATGAGAATGCTCTCAATGGGCTTGGAGCCGCCGAGACGCAGCACATGGTCGCGCACAGCGCTCGGGCTCACAGTCGTGAGGCTCGTCTTGCGCAGACGGGTCATGATGATAGCGGACGGGTTCGGTTCGACGTGGAGCTATGGATTGGCGCTCTGGCAGCCGTTGCTCTTGGTAATATGGTACAGGCGCGGCGTGCTGGTGCCGGCACGGGTGTTGATGCAGAAGCTGACGGCGAGCGTCGGTCGTGTTGACAAGATGCGCAGGGACGCAAACGGATTGCGAACGTGCGAGCGCGAGGGAGCCGAGTGCTTTTGAGCAAGAAGTCGCTGGGCGAGCCGATGGTTATTGCGGTTCGCTGGTGGTCGTGGTGCAAGGGCTTCTGGGCCGACCCGGCACGACACGACCTGCAGCAGCGAGGCGCGTGCGCGCGTGCAACCTTGGGAGACGGCGGAGACGTTGGTGCGCGTGGTGGTGCGAGTCGGTGCAGCGAGATAGAAGCGCGGGGCGGAGGATCCGCGTGGGGGTCGGCGATCGCCGTTGTGGGGGCCGACCGGGTCGAAGTCGGCTGGTGGGGCAAAAAAGATGGCTCCAAAAAATTACAGGGTGGGCGTTTGCTCGTACACTCGTACACAGGCTGGCCTATCCAGGATCCCATCATCCACGCTTCCAGTCCCTGGCCATCTCATTTGCTTCCACGAACGCGCCGCACGCCTGTGCACGCGTGCAATCAGGTCGGCCACGACGGTGGAGCTGGCCGTGGTGGAAGTGCTCATGGTTCGCAGAGACAAGCGACCACCTGCCGATCCTCCGCTCTGGCATCACCAGTGATCAGCACCGCGGCCGGCCGTGATGCCAACGTCGCGACCGGCCCGCCCGACTGCCCGCAAACGACGGTCGTGAACGCGGACCAATCTTGACGTGAGTCGCGACGAAGCGACAATGATTTTAAGACGCGTGCTGTGCGAAAACCCCGCCAAGTGGATCTTGAGCCTTCAAGCTGATCCTGCGCTGCAGGCGCGAACCCGACCCGGGATTCGGCACCACTTTGCTGCACGCTTGCCCAGGCAGGATCCGACCATCTGTTCCGTCCCCAAGACGCGGGGGCACGCGCTTGGTTTAGCTAGGCTCGCACGCGGCAAGGGTCGAACGGTTCCGGTGCTGGCCGTTGGCGCGATGCAACGCCACGGCAACGGCAGCGGCTGGCGACGGTAGGTTGGGGCACTGACATGGCCAGGTGTCATAGAAATCGCGATACCACCGCACGCGTCGCCGGTTTGCGCTGTGTTCTGCGTTGTCTGCGCCACGGGGCCTCTCACAAGCCTTGGCTGATCAGCGCCCCGAACCCCCACCCACCCGTTGTCGTCCCTTCCTCGTCGCGCGCCTCGATCGACGGTCCCAACATTCGTCCGCTCGCCCTTTTGCAAATCCCGCGACGCGCGCGCAACTCTCCACCACCATTTCTCCGCGGCCGCGCACATCGACGCATGCTGCAACCCGGTGCAATCTTATCTCTGGCGCGTGCCTGGCCTCACCTCGCCAGGGCGCCTTTTTCGCTGCTCCAAATCCTCCCGCAACAACCGCCTCCTTCCCTTGGCCCCACCCCATGCAGCGGCGCGCGGGAACGGCCGGATCTCGACGGCCCTTGGGTCGGCCTTGCATGCGCGCCGCGCCGCGACGATGGCAAGTGCAGGGCGTCTCGTCCTTTTTGACTGTCGGCGGGGCAAACGCAGTCGAGTCCGTCATCCTGCATCGCCGAGCGGATTGTCCGCTTTGGTGATCTTCTCCGACCTTGGTCGACGGTCCAAGCCGATACTTGCGCGCGACATAAAACTCTTGTCGGCCCGCCGTCCGGCCCAAGTCAACGCTCTCCCTCGTGCTCTCCTCGCTCGCGGTTGTTGCTGCTCTCCCAACCCAACGCTCGTGTGCTCATCCACGACGGCCTCGCTGGCCTGTTCAACCCGCGACGACCGACCGCCCGCTGTAAATTCCTGGTTCTCGTCAAGTACGTTGTCGACCTTGTCCTTGGCGTGCCGCCGAGTGTGCTCCTCTTGTTCACAATGCTGACTTTGCTTCGTTTCCTTCGTTCGGCGGCAACAGCATAGCTGTAAGATCCCGGGTCTTTTGTCGTCGCCCTCTTCGTCGTCTCGTCATTTTTGCACCAGCAAGCACCAGCTCGCCGCCTCCAAACCATCCTCAACCATGTCCTCGATTACCCCCCTCTCTGCACCAGCGCTCGACCCGGTCAAGGCCGGTGCCGCCGACAATGCGCCGGCCGCACCCATCATGGTCACCGTGCACTCGCAGCCGATGCGCCAGCTCAACTTTGCGCTGCGCGGCCGCGACGTGACCCTGTTCCTGCCACAAGACCTCTACTTTTTGGCCGACGAGGTCGTCAAGACCGACTTTGCCGCATCCAATGCGACGGCCACCGCCGACGCGACCGTTCCGTCCGAAATGCAAGCGCTCGCTGCGCTCATGGCCAAGGTCGATGCACGGTGCCGTGCCGCCGGCACGACTGTCGCGACCGCGACGACCAACGACGCTGACGCGCACTCGCCAACATCGGCGACCGCCGACGCAACCATCTCGGCGACCGTCTCGGCGTCGCGCGCCAAGATCGCCGCCTACCTGCCGCTGCTCAAGGCGCTCGTCGCCGACTTCCACCGCCGGTATCTCGCGACCTCGAACAACGTGCACGTCGCCGTGCGCGACCACGTCGGCTTTTCGACCGAGACGAGCGACGACGAGGCGAGTCCCGCCTACGTGCAGGTGCTCGCTGCCTACTACGCCGCCGTCGAAACGCTTACGCGGTTCCTGCCGGCGGGCGAGGCTGCTGACGCTCTCAGCAAGCTCACTAAGCCGGCGACGCCCTCGCTCTTCCGCAAGCCGCTGCAGGGCCAGACGCCCGCAGCTGCACCGGCTGTCTTCGCCGTGTTTGGCGGGCAGGGCAACACGACCGATTACCTCGACGAATTGCGCGAGTGCGAGGCGATTTACGGCACGCCGATTCGTGCATTGGTCGAAGCGGCCGACGCGCACTTGGCCAAGCTGTTGCAGTCGAGCAAGGCCAATGTCCGTGGTTTGTTCACGAACGGGCTCAGCGTGCGCAACTGGCTTGACCAGCCGGCACGCGCGCCCGATGCGGATTATTTGGTCGCCGCGCCCGTGTCGATGCCGCTGATTGGGCTCACGCAGCTCGCGTGGTACTTGGCTACGGTCTCCGCCGCTGGTTCCACTTTTGCTGACGCGCGGAACAAGTGGTTTGTTGGTGCGTTCTTTTCTCATCGTCAGTTCGATCTCGTTGTGTTGAGCTGTGATGCTAACCACCGTTGACGCGACTTCTCTCCACTAGCTGCCTCGGGTCACTCGCAGGGTATCATCCCCGCCGTGGTCCTGGCCGCGTCCGACTCGGAATCGTCGTTCCTCGTGAACACGCTGCAGGCGTTGACGCTGCTCTTCCACATTGGCACGCAAGCGACGCTGGCCTTCCCGCCGACGTCTGTCCCGCCGCGCGTTACTGCCGATTCCGAGGAGAACGGCGAGGGCACGCCGTCGCCGATGCTCGCCGTCTCGGGCAACCTGCCACTCAAGGCCCTGCGCGGGCACATTGACGAGACCAACCGGCACTTGCCGTCCGACAAGCAGGTGCAGGTGGCCCTCGTGAATGGGCCCAAGAACGTGGTCGTGGCCGGTCCGCCGCAGTCGCTGTACGGTCTGAACCTGCGTCTGCGTAAGGTCAAGACGCCCGCAGGCAAGGACGAGTCGCGCGTGCCGCACCACCAGCGTGGGGTCAAGTTCTCGTCGCGGTTCTTGCCGATCTCGGCGCCGTTCCACTCGACCTACTTGGCCTCGGCCGTCGACCGCGTGCGCGAGCTTGTCGCGGACAAGGCATTGGGCGTCACGTTCCTCGCCAAGGACTTGGCCGTGCCCGTCTTCGCCACGTCGTCGGGCAAGGACTTGCGCACGTTGGATGTTGCCGACGTCGCCGTGTTCCTCGCCGAAGAAATTTGCACGCGCCCCGTCGACTGGGAACTCGCGACGGCTTTCAAGCCCACGACGCACTTTGTCGATTTCGGGCCCGGCGGTGCCTCGGGTGTCGGCGGTCTGATCCACCGCAACAAGGAAGGGTCCGGCGCGCAAGTCATTCTTGCGTCGGTCTTCGACGACATCTCGGGCATGCTCGGGCGTCTCGCGCTGCTCGACGCGCGCCGCGACATGATCCAGTACGCGCCGCACTGGGCCAAGGAACACCGCCCGCGTCTCGTCAAGGTCGGCGATGCCGTGCACCTCGACACCAAGTTCACGCGGCTGATTGGGCGCCCGCCCGTCATGGTCGCCGGTATGACGCCAACCACCGTCTCGGCGCAGTTTGTGTCGGCTACGCTCAACGCCGGCTACCACGTCGAGCTTGCTGGCGGCGGCCACTTCACCGAGGCCATGCTGCGGGACAAGGTCAAGGATATCATGACGCGCGTCGCCCCCGGCAACGCGATCACTATCAACATGATGTTCTTGAACCCGCGGCAGTGGGCCTTCCAGTACCCGCTGGTCCAGGCGCTGCGCCGCGAGGGGTACCCGGTCGAGGGCGTCTGTGTCGCGGCCGGTGTCCCGTCGTTCGAGGTGGCCGGCGAGATTCTCACGTCGCTCGCGGCGTGCGGGATCAAGCACGTTGCGTTCAAGCCCGGTTCGGCCGACGCGATCATGCAAGTCGTGCGTATTGCCGAGGCGCATCCGAGCATGCCGATCCTGTTGCAGTGGACCGGCGGGCGTGCCGGCGGGCACCACTCGTTCGAGGACATGCACGCGCCGATGCTCGAGCACTATGCTGCAATTCGCCGGTGCAAGAACATTGTCCTCGTGGCCGGGTCCGGGCTCGGTGGGGTCCAGGATACGCTGCCGTACCTGACGGGCGACTGGGCGCTGGCCTATGCGCGTCCCGCGATGCCGTTTGACGCGGTCCTGTTCGGCTCGCGCATGCTGGTTGCCAAGGAGGCGCAGACGTCCGATGCGGCCAAGGACCTGATCGTGTCGTGCCCCGGTATCGACGACGAGGCCGACTGGGAAAAGACCTACGTCAAGCCGACAGGTGGCATTCTCACGGTTCGGTCGGAACTCGGCGAGCCGATTCACAAGGTGGCGACGCGCGGCGTCAAGCTCTGGAAGGAGCTCGACGAGACGGTCTTCAACCTGCCCAAGGACAAGCGCACGCAGGTCGTCAAGGACAAGCGCGACTACATTATTCAGCGCCTGAACGCCGATGCGCACCGCCCGTGGTTTGGCAAGAAGGCCGATGGGTCGGTCGCGGATTTGCCGGACATGACCTACGCCGAGATTGTCAACCGGTTGCTCGAGCTGACGTACTTGAAGAAGTACGGTCGGTGGATCGATGCGTCGTACGGGTCGCTCGTCATGGACGTGCTCCTGCGCATTGAAGAGCGGTTCACGCCCGTCGAGCGCACGACCGTGATCGACCCGATCGCGCTGCGCGATGACCCGCTCGCGACCGTCGCCGCGTTCCTCGACCAGTTCCCGGCCGCGCAGACGCAGCTGCTCACGTCCGAGGACGTCTACTTCTTCATTGACGCGTGCAAGGTCCCGACGCGCAAGCCGGCGCCGTTCATTCCGGTCCTCGACGAGGCGCTCGAGCAGTGGTACAAGAAGGACTCGCTCTGGCAGTCCGAGTTTGTCGAGGCCGTTGTCGACGAGGACGTGCAGCGCGTGTGCATTCTGCAGGGCCCTGTCGCGACCAAGTTCGCGAACAAGGCCAACGTGCCCGTCAAGGAGATTCTTGACGAGGTGCGCGACGGCCACATTGCCGCCGTCCTTGAGCGGTACTACGAGAACTCGGTCGCCAAGGTGCCCTCGCGTGAGTACCTGACCGTGTTCCCGACGGCCGTCGAGTCGGCAGTCGCCGACGCCGGCCGCGACCTGATTTCCGTCTCGGCGTCGGGCGCGCGCCGCGTGCTTGAAGTCGGCGCCGCCGTGCCCGCGCGCGACCAGTGGCTCGCTGCGATTGCCGCCGCAGCTCCCGCGTGGCTGCGCGCGCTCGTCCAGGCACAGCACATTGTGCAGGGCCGCATGCTCGCGGACAATTACCTGCCGCGCCTGCTCGCGCCGCGCAAGCACTTGACGTGCACGGTGTCCCCCGCCGGGCTCGAGATCACGCTGCACGGCACGCCCGTGCCCGGGCTTGTGATTCGTCGCGGTGAGGGCCGCAACGTCACGGTGCAGCTTACGCACTTCTTTGACGACAAGCAGGCGCACCTGGAGCTGCGGTTCCTCTACTCGCCCGAGACCCCGTACGCGCTCGTGCACGAGGACCTCGAGGGCCGCAATGACCGCGTCAAGCAGTTCTATGCTGATCTGTGGGACGCGCAAGTGGTCGCCGAAGAAGTGCGGTCCGTGACGACGTCGCACACGGTCGACCGCGAATCAATTGCCCGGTTCTGCAAGGTCATTCAGAACGACACGGAACTGTTTGTCGAAAAGGGCCAGGACAAGCTCGCGGCGCCTCTCGACTATGCGATTGTCGCTGGGTGGAAGGCCGTCGTGCAGCCGCTCTTCTCGACCCTGATCGACGGCGACTTGCTCAAGCTCGTGCACTTGTCGAACGGGTTTAAGGTGCTCGCACCGGGCGCGCTCGTCTACGCAGGCGACAAGATCTCGACCAAGGCCGAAGTCGCGTCGATCACCAACACCCCGACGGGCAAGAAGATTTCGGTGCGCGGCGTGCTGAGCCGTGACGGGGTTGACCTGGTCGAAGTCACGTCGGCCTTCTTTGTGCGCGGCACGTTCGACGACTACCACACGGCGTTCGACAATGTCGCCGAGGAGCCAATCAAGCTCACGCTGCGCCGCGCGCAGGACCTGGCCGTGCTCGAGTCCAAGGACTACATCCAGTTCGACAAGGAGAGTCCGGTCCCGATTGCCGTCGGCTCGACGTTGATTTTCCGTCTGCAGACGCACGTCGAGTACCAGAGCAGCACCATGTACGCGTCGCTCGCGACGACCGGCACGATCGAGCAGCTCTACAAGGAGCAAGTCCTGACGGTGGGCCGCGTCGCGTTCGAGTGCACTCACCCGCTCGCGATCCAGACGTCGCCGGTCGTTGCCATGCTGCAGCGGCTGGGCGGTGTGACCGTCGAGCAGCCCACGCTGTTTGCGACGGGCGGGTACAAGGTGCACACGACCACGTTCAACGCGCCGGCGACCAACACGGCCTACGCGACCGTCTCGGGCGACTACAACCCGATCCATACGGCGCCGCTGTTTGCCGACCTCGCCGGTCTGCCGGACACGATCACACACGGCATGTGGACGTCGGCTCTCACGCGCCGCTGGGTCGAGCTGTATGCCGCCGAGAACCAGCCGCAGCGCGTCGTTTCGTTTGCCGTCGACTTTGTTGACATGTGCGTGCCCAACACGGAGCTGACGACGACGCTGCGCCACGTCGGCATGCAAAACGGCCGCAAGATCATTGAAGTGACCACGGCCGAGGCGTCGACGGGCCGCGTCATTGTCAAGGGCACCGCCCACGTTGCCCAGGCCACGTCGTGCTTTGTCTTCACGGGCCAAGGGTCGCAGGAAGTCGGCATGGGCATGGACCTTTACAAGTCGTCGCCTGTCGCGCGCGAGATTTGGGACCGCGCCGACCGCCACTTCAAGTCTGAGTACGGCTTCTCGATCTTGGAAATTGTGCGGTCGAACCCCAAGTCCAAGACGGTGCATTTCGGTGGCCCGCGCGGGCGTAAGATTCGCGCCAACTACCGCAGCATGACCTACGACGCCGTCGACCCGGAGTCGGGCAAGGTCACGACCAAGTCGCTCTTCCCGACGATTGGCGAGCACACCGAGTCCTACACGTTCACGGCGCCGCAGGGTCTGCTGTACGCGACGCAGTTCACGCAGCCGGCGCTAACGCTCGTGGAAAAGGCCGCGTTTGCCGACATGGAAGCGCACGGTCTGGTCCCGCCGGACTGCCCGTTCGCAGGCCACTCGCTTGGCGAGTACGCGGCGCTTGCAGCCGTGGCTGACGTCCTGCCCGTCGAGTCGCTCGTCGACATTGTCTTCTACCGTGGCATGACCATGCAGCACGCAGTCACGCGTGACGCGGCCGGCCGGTCCAACTACGGCATGTGTGCCGTGAACCCAGCGCGCGTGCACAAGTTCTTCAAGGAGAAGGACCTCGAGGAACTCGTCGCGCACATTCGCCTGATCACGGGCAGCCTGCTCGAGATTGTCAACTACAACGTCGACGGCTGGCAGTACGTGGTCGCCGGCGACATGCCTGGCCTGAACGCGCTCACGCTCGTGATCAACGCGCTCGCCAAGGGCGTTTTTGACCAGGCCAAGCTCGAGGAACTCGTGCGCACGACCGACCTCGTCAATATGCCGCTCGTCCGTGGCCACGCGACGATTCCGCTGCCGGGTATCGACGTGCCGTTCCACTCGTCGTTCCTGCTCCCGGGTGTCGCGCCGTTCCGCGAGTACCTGCAGCGCAAGATCAAGCCGGCCTATATTCGCGCGCAGCGGCTCGAGGGCCGGTACATTCCGAACCTGACGGCCAAGCCGTTCAAGGTCACGGGCGAGTACATTGAAATGGTCGCCAAGCAGGCCGGGTCGCCCGTGCTCAACGCCGCGCTCAAGAACTTGAAGCTCGAGTCGCCCGAGGACAAGGAAGCGGCTGCGCACATGCTCTTGATTGAGCTGCTCGCCTACCAGTTTGCGTCGGCCGTGCGCTGGATCGAGACGCAGGACGTGCTCTTTGCCGAGTACAAGGTGGAGCGCCTGATTGAAGTCGGCCCTTCGTCGACTCTCGTCGGCATGGCCGAGCGCACGCTCAAGCTGAAGTACACGGCCTACGACGACGCGCTCACGTTCCGCCGCGCCAACCTTAGCTACCAGCGCAACACGCAGGAGATCTACTACGCGTTTGAGGAGGAGGTCGAAGTGCCCGCGGCTGCTGCTGCGTCGACTGACGCTGCTGCTGCGCCCGCTGCCACGCAGGCCGCCGCTGCCGCTCCGGTCGCTGCTGCCGCCGTTCCGGCCGCCGGTGGTGCCGCGGAGGAGGTGCCCGAGGCGCCGATTTCGTCGTCACTGCTGCTGGGCTGCATCATTGCCCAGAAGCTCAAGAAGCCGCTTAACGAGGTGCCATTCAGCAAGTCGATCAAGGACCTGGTCGGCGGCAAGTCGACAATGCAAAACGAGATTCTCGGCGACTTGCAAAAGGAGATTGGCTCGATCCCGGAACGCGCCGAGGAAGTGTCGCTCGACGAACTTGGTGCGCAGATCCAGGTTGCCGGTCTCGGCAAGCACTCGTCGTCGCTGGTCGCCAAGCTGATTTCGAGCAAGATGCCCGGTGGGTTCACGCTCACGCAGGTCAAAGACCATCTCAAGGCCACGTACGGTCTCGGCCCGCAGCGCGCTGACGCGCTCTTGCTGCTCGGCTGCACCATGGAGCCGGGCAACCGCTTGCCCAACGAGGACGAGGCCAAGAAGTGGCTCGCGCAAGTCGCGCAGACCTACGCCGCGCAGGCGGGTATCACGTACCGCACGGCGGGCGGTGCCGGTGGTGCGAGTGGCGGTGCCGCGCCGGCCATGTCAGCCGCGCAGCTCAAGGCGCTGTTTGCGTCGCAGCAGTCGCTGTGGACCGCGCAACTCAACGCCCTCGCGTCGGCGCTCGAAATGGACCTGCATGCACCGGCTTTGGCCGCGCAGCAGCACCAGGCCAACCTCGAGTCGCTCCAGCAGCAGCTCGACCTGTGGGTTGGCGAGCACGGCGACTTTTACGCGCAGGGCATCCAACCCTTGTTCACGCCGCGCAAGGCGCGTCACTTTGACTCGGCCTGGAACTGGGTTCGCCAGGATGCGATGTCGCTCTTCTTCGACATCATCTTTGGCCGCTTGCAGGCCGTCGACCGCGCGCTGATTGCCAAGGCCGCGCACGTTATGAACCGCGCTGACGCGACGGTCATCGACTTCATGGAGTACTGGCTCAACAACCACCTGCCCTTCTTTGTCGATGTGCCCGCCGAAAACTACGACCTCGTGCGTCGCCTGGGCCGCGAGTTGGTCGAAAACTGCAAGGCCGTCGTCAATGCGAACCCGGTCTACAAGTACGTCGAGGTGCCGACGGGCCCCGAGACGATCATGACCGAGCAGGGCAAGCTCGAGTATCGCGAGGTGCAGCGCGACGGTGTGCGCAAGATGGCGTCGTACGTGGCGCGCATGCACAAGGACCACCTGCTCTTTGTGCAAGAGAAGAACGGGTGCCACTGGGTCGAGTCCAATGACAAGACCGAGACGCTGTTCCAGGTCATGAACGAGGTCGCCGAGGAGGGGCTCTCGCTCGCGCAAAAGCAGATTCTGATCACGGGCTGCGGCCGCGACTCGATTGGTGCCTCGATTCTCAAGGGTGCACTCTCGGCAGGCGCTCAAGTCGTAGTGACCACGTCGCGCTTCACGCAGGAAGTGACCGAGTACTACCGCTCGATCTACGAGCAGCACGGGTCGCGCGGCAGTGCCCTTGTCGTCGTGCCCTTCAACCAAGGGTCGCACACGGACACGCAGCAGCTAATCCACTACATCTACAACGAGCTCGGCTGGGACCTCGACTTTGTCATTCCGTTTGCCGCCATTTCCGAGAACGGCCGCGAGATCACCGACATTGACTCCAAGTCGGAGTTCGCGCACCGTCTCATGCTCACGAACCTGCTGCGCATGCTCGGCCTCGTCATCAGCGAGAAGAAGGCGCGCGACCAGACGACGCGTCCGGCGCACGTCGTGCTGCCGCTCTCGCCCAACCACGGCACGTTTGGCGGCGACGGTCTCTACGGCGAGTCCAAGATTGCGCTCGAGACGCTGCTCAACCGCTGGGAGTCCGAGTCGTGGAGCGAGTACCTGTGCGTGATTGGCGCTGTGATTGGGTGGACGCGCGGCACGGGTTTGATGTCGTCGAACAACTTGGTCTCGCAGGGCATTGAGAAGCTCGGCGTCTACACGTTCTCGACCGTCGAAATGGCCTTCAACCTGCTGTGTCTCATGCACCCGCGCATCACGCACCTCGCGCAAGAGGAGGCGCTCAGCGTCGACTTGGCCGGTGCCATGAACCGGTTGGTGGATCTCAAGAACCAGGTCTCGTCGCTGCGCACGCAGCTCGTCGGCACCGCTGAGGTCAAGCAAGCTGTGTTGCGCGACCAGACGGTCGACCGCGGCGCGGTTCAACCCGTCAAGGCCAAGACCAAGGTCACGCCGCGCGCGAACTTGACGTTCAAGTTCCCGGAGCTGCCGGCTTACAAGGAGCTCAGCGCCAAGCTCGGTCATCTGCAGGGCATGGTTGATCTCGACAAGGTCGTGGTCATTACCGGGTACGGCGAAGTCGGCCCGTACGGTAACGCGCGCACGCGCTGGGAAATGGAGTCGCAGGGCCACTTTTCGCTGGAAGGGTGCATCGAGATGGCGTGGATGATGGGCTTTATTCGTCACCACCACGGCGCGCTGCAAGGCCGCCAGTACTCGGGTTGGGTCGACGTGGAAACGGGCGCGCCCGTCAAGGACTCGGAGATCAAGGCCAAGTACGAGGCGCGCATTCTCAAGCACACGGGTATTCGTCTCATCGAGCCGCAGCTGTTTGACGGGTACAACCCGGAGCAGAAGACGATGCTGCAGGAGATTGTGCTCGAGGAGGACCTGCGTCCGTTCGAGGTGTCCAAGGAGGAGGCGATGCATTTCGCGCGCGAGCACGGTGCCGCCAAGTGCGTCACGCAGGAGCTGCCGTCGGGCCAGTGGCTCGTCACGCTCAAGAAGGGCGCGACCATGTTCATCCCCAAGGCACTGCGCTTCGACCGTCTCGTCGCGGGCCAGATCCCGACGGGCTGGTCGGCCAAGCGTTTCGGCGTGCCCGAGGACATTGTGCAGCAAGTCGACCCGATCACGCTCTACGTGCTTGTCAGCACTGTCGAGGCCCTCGTCAACTCGGGCATCACCGACCCGTACGAGTTTTACAAGTACGTGCACGTCACCGAGGTCGGCAACACGTCCGGGTCGGGTGTGGGCGGCATGATGGCAAACCGCAAGATCTACAAGGACCGGTTCCTCGACAAGCCCGTGCAGCAGGACATTCTGCAAGAGTCGTTTATCAACACCATGGCCGCGTGGGTCAACCTGCTCTTGCTCTCGTCGAGTGGGCCCATCAAGACGCCCGTCGGCGCGTGCGCGACGGCCGTCGAGTCGGTCGAGATTGGTGTCGAGACGATTCAGTCGGGTAAGGCCAAGGTCGTGGTCGTGGGTGGGTTTGACGACTTCCAGGAAGAGGGCAGTTACGAGTTTGCCAACATGAAGGCCACGTCCAACGCCGACACGGAAATCGAGATGGGCCGCGCGCCCAAGGAGATGTGCCGTCCGACGACGTCGACGCGCGGCGGGTTCATGGAGTCGCAGGGTTCGGGTATCCAGATTTTGATGAGCGCCTCGGTGGCCATCGAGATGGGTGCTCCGATTTACGGTGTGGTCGCGCTCAGCAACACGGCGACCGACAAGCAGGGCCGCTCGGTGCCCGCGCCTGGCCAAGGTGTGCTGACGACGGCGCGCCAGATGTCGACGCAGTTTGAGTCGCCCAAGCTCAGCCTCGCCTACCGCAAGAAGCAGATTGAGCGCCGCATGCGCCAAGTGTCGGAATGGATGGAGGACGAGGTGCAGGACGTGCTTGCTGAAGCCGCGGCGATCCCCGAGGCCGACCGCGAGGCCTTTATTCGCGAGCGCCGCGAGACGCTCGAGCGCGACGCGCAGCGCCAAATCAAGTCGATCTACAGCACGTGGGGCAACGACTTCTGGTGCAAGGACCCGACGATCGCGCCGCTGCGTGGTGCGCTTGCCGTGTGGGGCCTGACGGTCGACGACATTGGCGTCGCCTCGTTCCACGGCACGGGCACCAAGGCCAACGACTTCAACGAGTCGCAGGTCGTGCACCGCCAGTTTGAGCACCTTGGCCGCGCCAAGGGCAACCCGGTCCCGTCGGTCTTCCAAAAGTACTTGACGGGTCACCCGAAGGGTGCCGCGGCGGCGTGGATGCTGAACGGCGCGCTGCAAGTGCTCGAGACGGGCATTATTCCCGGCAACCGCAACGCCGACAACATTGACCCGAAGCTGCAGCAGTTCACGCACATCATGTACCCGTCGGTCTCGATCCAGACGGACGGTGTCAAGGCCGCGCTGCTCAAGTCGTTTGGCTTTGGTCAAGTCGGCGGCGAGCTGCTTGTCCTGCACCCGCACTACGTGCTGGCGACAATGCCCGAGCACGTCTACGAGGCCTACAAGGCCCAGCGCGACGCGCGCCACGCCAAGACCTACCGGTACTGGCACGACACGCTCACGGGCTCGCAGGACTTTGTCTCGGTCAAGAGCGCGGCGCCCTACTCAGCCGACCTTGAGAAGCAGGTCTACTTGAACCCGATGGCGCGTGCCGAGTGGGACGCCAAGCAGAACACGTACACATTCTCGGCCAAGTCAGCGGCGGGCAAGGGCAAGGCCACACTTGCGCCCGAGTGGCTCGAGTCGCTGGCCGCGCAGGGCGGCAAGGGCAAGGGGGTCGGCGTCGACATTGAAGTCGTCTCGGTCTTTGCCAACCGGTCGCTGAGCGAGGACACGTTCATCCAGCGCAACTTTACGCCCGCCGAGATTGCCTACTGCCAGGCTCGCCCGGACCCGGCCGCGTCGCTCGCCGGCAAGTGGGCCGCCAAGGAGGCGGTGGTCAAGGCCATCTCGTCGTTTGACCTCGAGCACGCCAAGGTGTGGACGCAGGGTGCCGGTGCGCCGCTGATCGACATTGAAGTGCTCGCAGGCAACTCGGGCGCGCCCGAAGTGCATCTCCACGGCGAGGCCAAGGCCGCTGGTGCCGAAGTCGGCGTGCACGACCTGAAGATCACGATTAGCCATGCGGGCGAGTACGCCGTGGCTGTGTGCAACGCGCTGTAAGCGCTGTTTTGCTTTGCTTTGCACTGATTGATTTTGCTCAATGATTTGCGTTCCGTTTTCTCTGTATTGCTGTCAACAAGATGAATCGTTGCTGTTCATGTCATCTCGTTACTGTTCGTGGAGAATCACAGTATTAACAGTTATTTTCCACACGACCAACGATACCTACTCTGCAGCTTCAAGAGCAAACGCTGCATCTTGTGCGATTGCGTTGCGGGCTTCCAGCAGCTCCCAGCAACCCTCAGCAATTTGGTGGTGGTGTTATTCATGCAGTCTGCCCGAGTCAGGCAGATACAAAACGTTTGAGCCAGACCTGCAAAACGACATGTTTGTCCTGGACTGCAACACGAATCATTGGCGCTCTGTTCAGCCCTTGCTTGCACGGGGCTCACATCTGGCTTACATTGGAATGTTGCGACGCAATTTGTAGAAACGGAAACACCAGCATCTCGACGAAGTGGAATCGTCAACGGCTCCCACTGTATCATATTCGACGGTCCGCTGTAAGCCAAATTCCGCATCCGCTGCTCTGTCATAGACGAGATGATGCGGCCGCTGGACCCACGCTTGCTTCCACTGTCAGTTTGGACTGAGGTGAGGGCGCTATTCAACTTGATGGAGAGTTGAGCGTGTGTCAGCCGCGATGGTGCGTGCATACGAAGCATGGCCAAGAGTCAAATTCGCAAGCGAGAACAAAACGCTTGAGATGAAGAAGTCGCTGTGGGAACTCAAAATCCAGCCGGACCTTCTCTAGCACCGACCAGTAGAATGGAAAGCTGGCGGCGCAAATTCATTTCGCGCAGCCTGTTTGAGATTGTCAAACACTGACCCAAATAATCGACCGAGTGAGCTCCTAAACTCCGCACAGAGGTATTGTTGGTAGCTTGTCAAGTGGCATGCCTTGAAGCGTCTATCCATTGAAGAAAAACACGCACGCTTGTATAACTTGAGTGTCCAACAAGAGCGACGCCTACCCTGCATCTTCTTGCATCAGGCAGGCATGACCCAAGCGCACATGTGATCAAACAGGTTGTTCATCTAATTCCAACACCACCACCCACGCTCAGTTTTACAAAAGATCAAGGTGCACCGTGGGGGCAAAACCGAATGGGGCGGTGAACTAAAACTTTGGTTTGGGAGTAGTTCCGCAAGTGCAATAGAATTGAGCGGTTGTAGTTCAAATTTTTGGCCCAACATGCGAGCTGCCTGTCAGCAACACGACCTGATACATAACAGGATGTGAAGCCGTCCGCAAGACAGACAATACTTCACCCACATTGCCTCATCCACATCGTCAACGTCCATTACTACTCGGATTCACGAAAAGATCAAATGACAAGGCAACGGAAAACCAAAAAATGTCAACACTACTCCAGGTACGCGACATTGATGACCGGAAACTACTCTGCAAGCCCTCGCGTTGTGGCCTCAATGTCTGGCAATGAGCGGCTGATTGCAGCTTGACGCGCTCGACGCGCTCGAGGCACTCTTCATTTCTACAGACCGAAAAGAACCTGACAACCGTCCACAACCGTCGCAGTCAACAGTTCCGATGCTTGCATCCTGACCTCTTTTTCCCCCGGCTTACCGGCTTATGGGCCAGTGGCATGATAGGAGCGGACTTGCATATCAGGCATACTTGGCCACATCTGCGTCTCCGCTTTCTTGTCTTAAGGAAATCTCGAGGAAATCCCATATTGTTGGCGTTCTAGCACCAAGCTCTGTCCAATGCGTTTTCAGGATGCTGGTTCTGAAACTTTCTGTTGCTCGTGCATTGCAGACATGTGCCAGGTCAGGCGAGAAGCAAGGATTTGGGATTCAGGGTATAACGCGATGGTCACCTCAAAAGTTAACCTCAAGCGGAAAGAAAGAGGACTGGAAGCTGAACTGCCGTCGACAAACATGTGACAACTATCACCAATCAAAACAGCGCCGACTAGGGCGCATCCTCGAAAAACACGCGCGGCGGTAAATCGGCCTTGAACTGCGCGGCAATTTCCTTGTTCTGAGTGACAGACATCAGCAGCGTTAGTTTATGTCGTTTTGCGACACGCAGCTGCAAGCAGTGAAGCACGAACCCAGCTGATGCGGAAATCGCGGTAATAGTACAACGAGCCTTCGACTCCGTTGTTGACCCGCTCGTCCTCGGCAATGTCGAACCACGAGACGAGCTTCATGAGCGGGAACCGTTTGAGCGTGTCGTCCGAGTAGACCTGCTGCCACCACGCGCGCTTGATGTCCATTTCCGATGGGTCGCCCGGCTTGACGCTCTTCGGGTAGTAGGCGGCGCCCGTTTCCATGACGGCAAACGGCTTGTTGCGTGCTTGCGAAAACTGCGTGTAGAGATCCCACGTCGGGCCCGTCGCGTTGATGCCTGCGACGTGCTGAATAGCGTTGCGGAACTCGCCGTCGACCGGCAGCGTGTTGGAGTTGAGGTTGTTACCGAAATGAAACACCGAGAACCCGATCCAGTCGACGTAGTCGTCGCCCGGGTAGTAGGGCGTGTACGGGTCGTCGCGATGGTCGAGAATGCCGTCCTTGTTCGTGTCCATGGCCACGAAATCGGCCGACCCGGCCTTGGGTCCAGAGTCGGCGGCGAGCCACGGATATCCGACGGGGCTGTTGGGCGCCCACACCATGCTCGTCAAGTTGGTGTACTTTTTCACGGCGGTCGCAGCCTTGATGAACGACGCCCGATACGCACCGGGTGCTTGCCCGTACGAGAACCAGTTGCCGTTCATTTCGTGCGCGTACCGCAGCATGACGGGAATCCCGTGCCGGTTGATTTCCGCGCAGGTGCGGCCGAGCTGGTCGTAGACGGCGTCCGACAGCTGGTCGAGCGGGTCGACGGGCATGACCGTGAGCCCGAGAATCGCACCGTCGACGCGCAGTACCGTGTCGGCAATGTACTTGAGCTCGCGTACGAGCGTCAGACCGTCAGCGGTTATGTTCGCGAAACACATGACAAACGGGAGAGGCTTGCCGAACCGCTCATTGAACGCAGACGGCACGTCCTTGGCCTTCCAGTCAATCGACGCGCCGAAATAGATGCCGTTGATGCTGGCCGGGTCGAGAATGCGGCGGTTGTTGGCTGGCGAGCGCGATGGTGCGCCAGATCCGGGCGTCGATTGCACTTCCGGAATGACACCAAATATTGTCGAGCCGGGGCCGAGGAGTGCTTGACGTGCGGATGGCGAGTAGAGCAAGACGTTGACAAAGATGATGGTCGCAGTGGCGAGAATCAGCGACACCACGAAAAGCGCTCGATGCGCGCCCTTGTACTTTTCCGACTGGTCAAGACTGGCGTTTTTGGGTCGTTAGCCGCGTCGTGGCCACGCGGCCCATTTTGCTCCCTAATGTCTTGTGATGGATACGCACACAATGTAGGACGATGGTTGGAGTCGACAACGGCGTGTTGGCAAACTGGCCCCCATATTGGCAGAAACAGACAGGACAGCAGAGTGGGCGAGAGCGTGATTGCGTCGGCAAGCGGGCGTCACGGCGTGTAAAAGAAACAGCGGAGACAAAGCGATGGTGCTGGCTGCCAGTCGAGGATGGGATGGACGACAGGGGATCAAGTTGAATCCTCCCCGTTAGCTGTTGGAGTGCGGGCAGCAGCGTTTTCGAAAGCGGGCGAGCGCGAGAGGAAATATGGTCAGCATCGAGCCTCGAGCGTGTTGGGATTGCCGTGCAGCGATATGGCGACGAGAGCATGGATCGTCAGCGGGCCGCTTGCCACTCACTGCGCTGAAACGGTGGCGGAAGTCGTGGACTGTTGGTCTCAGCGCGGCCGAGCATGCTCAGCGGTTGGTCGGCTCGGTCACTGGAACGGAATGTCGCAAGTCGGGCGACATCTGGTGGGAAACGCGCAAAGGAGCGGAGCGTCGTCCGGTGCTCTGAGCTGGTGGTGCGGTTCGAGCTGGTTCCGTCGTTGGATCCACTTTTACGAGGCGCACGCTTGACCGCACCCGATGCCAACGGCGGTGTGGGGGTCGGGTGGCATGGTGGCACCAGAGCAGTGCCCTGATCAAGAAGGGCATGTGGGCTCGACCCGCAAACGCGGTGAGAGCTGTCGATGTGGTTCTGCCAAGCATAGAAGTTTGGAAGGACTTTCACCGAGCCACCACACTCTGGGCACAGTGCCTCTTCAGCTGCCGCTCGCTGTCGCTGGGGAGCCTGGGCAGCTGCGCTCGTCTGAAAAGTATTCATGTCGTTCTTTACTTTTGTGCCTGACGAACGGAGGGCGATGGTAAGCTGCTGCTTACTTCTGCTTGTACCGGCCTTTGTGTCTTGCAAATCAGCAATATCAGGCGATGAAGACTGTCATCAAGCCCAGGTCTGCCACAACATGCTTGGCCTAGACCATACTGTCTGTTCCTGCACTGCCCGTGTCGTGACTGACGCTCTTGTTCGTTGAGAGACATGTTCGTACTCTTGAACGCAACAAAGACGCCCCCGAAGGACCGTGGTCTATAGCCATAACTGTGACGAACGTGACTTTACTACTGTGGCATGCCGTCTTTGGGCAGGCCATGATATACGACTTGATTGTTCCATGAGCATCATCAGAGTTCAGGTTCCTGAGAGTGTCGAACACACTTTTGATTGCGGAAAATTGGGGGGAATGGGAGTCAATACTTTGCTGTCTGTATTCATGAATCAACGTCCCCTCAGCGAGAGCGTAAGCTCGTTTCCTATCAGCAGCCATCCTTTTCTGATGGTTCTGCCTGCAAAATGGTGATCTGACCGGCCACGCATGCACAACAATCGAAGCGCTTGCCCCACCAACGCAAGAGAGTCGTTCACCCATGTTAGAAACCGCAGCTTGTAATGACGTACACAGATTGCAATCAATAATGAAGCGAAATGCTCGAACGCAAACCAACAGCAACAGCGGCGCGAATCAAACAAAGCAAAACCAACCCAGTCCCTTCACATCATCATCAGTCTCACACTTTACCCGGCTCAAAACCGACCTCAAAAATTGATAGCTCGAATCCGTCAGTCCCAGTGTTCTCCTTTCTTCTTTCCCTCCCGGCCGCATCCTGCAGCGCGCTTAGTCGCACGGCTCCGTTGGCAGTTCGGCCACCCCGCCACCGTTCCGGGTCGTAGTCGCGGTGCGCGGTGGGGTGCGGATTGTCGTCGTGGACCGCGGCGCCGGCGTGGCTCGAGTCGGGGTGGGGAGCCTGCGCGTCGTCGTTGTGGTGCTTTGCACGGTCGTGGTGGAACGGCGCGTTGTGCTTGAACGTGTCGCGGTCGTCGTGCGTTGAGTAGACGTGGACGCTGGCCGAGTCGTCGCGGAGGTTGACGTCCTTGTCGCAACCGGCGTGCTCCCGACCCCCACAATCGTCGTAAGCACCACCGTCGGCCCGGCACTGCTCGTCGCGATGGGCGGGGCCGCCCCAATCGTCGTGGGCAACGCCTTGGTCGTCGATCCCGGCACCTCACTACCCACAATGACCACCGTCGCAGTGCTCGTGATGGACAGAGTAGGCATCGTTGCCGTCGTGGATACAGTTCGGACCGTCGACGTCGTCATGGATACAGTTCGGACCGTCGACGTCGTCGTGGATACAGTTCGGACCGTCGACGTCGTCGTGGTCGCACCCGACGAGCTACTTGCAGCCACGACCGTCGACAACGCCGTCGTCTCACCCTGCACGTTCACGCACGCAACGGGCGCGCTGGACCGCCCGAAATCCTGCGTCCACCAAATACACGTCCCGGGCTGCCCGTCCATACACGGCGCGACCGCTGCGCCCACGCCCATGTGCGCGTAGACGGCATTGCGCAAGTTGCGCTCATGGCCCGGCGACGCGATCCACCCTTGCATGACGGCCGCGGGCGACACGTACCCGTACGCAATATTTTCTGATGCGCGCGTGACGCCATCAGTCTAACTCCACGCGCAACGCAGCGAGAAATGTGGGGGAGGGAGAACGCACCGGCCGCGGCATTGAACGAGTACCCGGCCGCGAGCATCCGGTCAAACGGCGACGTCCCGTTCTGATTATTGTGCGCAAAGTACTGGTTCGCGGCCATGTCGCGCGAGTGCGCTTCGGCCGCGGCCGTCAGCGACGCGACGATGCATACGGGCGGCGAGCCGACCGAGGCACGATCTGGAGGCGTGCATGGTTGATAAATGGACGCAGGTTTGCGTTTGAGCGGCAAATTGAAGCGTACAGGCGTTGACGAGGGCGAGTAACGGGGCCGCAATGTTGGTGAGCATCACGGGCGGTGCTGCTTGCTGCGCGGTGGCCGGGCCGCTCATCGTAGCGATCACGAGTGCGAGCACGACGGCATTGGTCAGTGTGTGGACGAGCGACTTGGTCATGGCCTTGGATACGCCGGGGGTCGAGCAGGTCAACATCGCGATGCGAGCGAGAGAACACGCCATGGGGGGTCGAAAAATTTTGAACTGGTGCGAGGACGCGACAAAGCAAGCTTGCTTGCTGCTGAAGGTGTTTTTGCAAGAGTCGGGCGCGGTCGTGGTACTTGATGTTCTGGCTGCGAGAGCAAGGCCGATTGAAACGACGATGACGGCACGCTCAGGACCAGCGATAGGGTGGAGAGTGCTGGTGCACGAGCGAAGAGCAGGAAGATTGCCGTCCAGGGAATCGTCCAAAGCCAATGGTTGTGTCGTCCTTGAGGGACGAAGGCAGCAGAAGCAGTACCGAATACGCGAGCTGGGTGGTCCTTGGCACGGGAGACTGAACCATGTCAGGACCTGTCGTGACGACCACGCGCGATGACACGCGTTTCCCACGACGCAGTTCTTGGCGCGCGTGAGCGGACATCCAGCGACGACGCTGCGGCGAAGTCGAGGGTCATGAGCAGCACTGACGACGCATTTCCCAAGAACCGATGGGCCAGAAGCAAGCATGTTTACCAACGCTCACAGCGACATGAATGAACAACAAACGACGATGGATGATTGGTACTTATGGGAGTGGACAACAACGACACCAGAGTGCGTGGGCTAGAGAGCAGAAAATAATCGATGATCCGGCGAATTGCAATGCCATGGGGAGATAAAACACAGACAGCCATGCCATGGTGGTTCCGACAAGAAGAGAGAGGGAACAACGGTGAGATGAACGTGAGTGGTGGCGAAGTGGTGGTGCCGACCGTTTGCCACGAGGCCACGGCGCGGGTCGGCGTCAGTTGTGTGGATCAATGGGCCGTGGCCAGATTGGTCGAGAGCAAACGCGACCAGCGACCCGACATGCCTTGCGTTGCGCCGGTCAGAACGGCGCGCGTTGGTTCCGTCGCACCACTCTTACTTGCTGCACGCGAGCGTCGACTGGCCGAGCAAGAGCACCCAGTACTCGCACTTGTCGCCACCCTGCACGGAGGCGGGGCACTTGCCCTGCGCGTGCCCGATCCCGACATTGTTGTAGACGGCCGCCTCCATGAGCGACTTGTGGTCGGGCGTATCGACCCACAGATCAAACACCTGCGCCTCGTCCAAGAACGCCGGCGACGTGCCCGCCGCCAACAATTCCGCCGCCCACGACGCCGGGTAGCCCTGCGCGGCCAGACGGTCGGCGAGCGTCGACCCGTTACTGCCCGTATGCGCGGGATCCTTGGCGGCCTGCGCGAGGAACTCGGCGTGCAACTGCGCCGTCTTGGCAAGCGACTCGACCGTGCAAAGGTCCCCGGCGCTGTGCCGGCGGCGGCGCGCGTTCAGCAGAACTTGCAGTTCCGTGCCCGTCGCGGTGGCGTTTTGCGCGGCCGCGGTCGTCGTGCTCTGGATCACCGAGGGGGTCGCGTCCGTGACGGCAGCAGCGCCCGAGGGTGCCGATGACTTGCCGGTGGAGGTCGTGGCGGCACCAGTGCCGAGCCGCTGTGCGATTTCGGCGCGAATGCGCTGCACCTCAGCGTCCGAGAGCTGCGCGGCCGGGGCGGGCGTCGCAGCAGCGGCAGGTTCCACGGCCTTCTTGCCGCCATTCGTAGTGGCCGCGAGCTTTTGCTCAATCTCGTCCTGGATGCGCTTGATCTCGGCGTCCGAGAGACCCGATGCGGGTGCGGCCGCCGCGCCGGTGGTCGACGACTTGGCGCCCAGTTTCTGCGTAATCTCGGCACGAATATGCGCAATCTGATCGTCCGTCAGTGCGGCAGCCGCGGGCGCGGGAGCGGCGACGGGCGTGCCCTGCTTCTCCGCGAGCTTGGCGGCGACTTCAGCAATAATCTTGTTGGCGTCGTCCTGCGACAGCTTCGACGTGTAGGTGACCGACGCGGCGCTCTGCGGCGCCTTCAACCGCTCGGCAATCTCGGCCTGGATCTTGGCCGCCATTTCGGCGGTCAGACTCGACGTGGGCGCATTGTTGGTCGCGTTACCCAGACCCGCGGGCGCGGTCAGCGCCGTCGATGCTGCCACGGTGCTCGCCGAATCGGTCGCGGTCGCGGCAGCCGCGGTAGCGGTCGCCGCGACGGTAGACGTCGCATCGGCCGCTTTCACGGTCGCGTGAGCCACATCAATACACGCCTGCGACGCGCCCTGCGCGGCCTCGGCGTAAACGACCGTCCAGTACGCGCAGGTGCCCGCGGCCGCGGCATCGGCGGCGGAGCTCGGGCACGCGCCGAGCGCGCGCGCCACACCGACCTGGTTGTACTTGGCATTCACCATGTGCGGCTCGTGCACGGGACTCGCAATCCACCGCTGGACGGCAGCCGTCGCGGCCTCGTAGTGCAGCGGGTTGCCTGTCGACCCGAATACAATGTTTTCCGACGCGAGCGAGTACTGGTACCCGGCGGCATCGAGCCGGTCCTTGAGCTGTGACTTGTCGCTGCCGACGTGGCCGAGGTACCGGCCGCCGGCCATGTCCTTGGCGTGCCGCTCGGCCGCGGCGAGCAGGTGCGGCTCGAGGCAGAGCGCGGGCTTGGACGCGGTGGCGCGGTCTGGAAGGAGGGATAGGAAGGGACGGTGAAGGTGAGCGTGTCGTTCACAGATGGAGCGATGCAACGCTGCGCGTTGCAACTCCGGTGCGCAGCATTGTGCGGTGGGTACGTACGCTCGTTGATCAGGCGC
Source organism: Allomyces macrogynus ATCC 38327 (assembly GCA_000151295.1). NCBI lineage: Eukaryota > Fungi > Blastocladiomycota > Blastocladiomycetes > Blastocladiales > Blastocladiaceae > Allomyces > Allomyces macrogynus. Next base: position 72,113 of record GG745373.1, on the reverse strand, counting down.
AGCGCGTCCACCTGGTAGTCGGTGAGCACGGCCGAGGGGGCGGCCGTCGTGGGCGCGCCGGCGACGGCGGTGGCCGCGACGAGCGCGAGAAGTGCGAGGATGGACACCTTGTCGGCGGCCATGGTGGCAAACGAAAATGGCTAAAGCGAGCGCGGGGCCAGCATCAGTCGACGTCCTTGCCGGGCCAACCATTGGAATCGCGGCAGGATCACGAACATGAGTGTTGACGGTTGTGGTGGGAATCAAGTCGAGCACGGGCGGAATGCTTGCAGCGGGTGCTGGGATCAGTAAGGATGCAGGTGCGATTGCTGGTACAGGGGCTTGCGGGGGCAAGGGATCGTCGGGAAATGAAGAGCGGGGGCGCGGCGGCGCTCTTGTCGATGGGACGGATGGGAAAGGTGGTGGTGGTGGTGCACGACGTGGTGGTTGGTGGAGCGTTGCTGTCGAGGCCGACGGTGGAGCTGATCGGGTGGCGGTGAACCTTCTCGGTCACGTGTCTGTGCATCTTGATTTGGCAGGAGCGGTGCGCCTCACCTTCCGTCTTGGCATCCCAATGCTGCGCCTGCTTTCGCTGCCCTTGCGCACAGGCTTGCGTTGCGATAAACCAAAACCAAGATTTGCACAAAGTTGCGTGCAAACTCGTCGTCAGCGTTCGTCACCTCCACACGTGCAAGTCATGCGCGCTCCTCTCACGCGTCTCGCGCCAGCCGCCCGTTCAAGCCAAATGAAATGATGAATGGATTAATGCGACGAGCGACAGCAGCGCGCGATATTTAGGTGTGCCAGCCATGCCCCAGTTCAATGCAATCCCGTCCATGAACGTCCCAGACCCCGCCTGCTCCCAGTACCAGCTATTCCAGCCGACTCTCACCCAGCTCCCGCTCAGAAACTAGACAGCGTCACGCCCGCCGGGTTCAGGTAAAGCATGCGGTTCGGCGACGAGCCGACATTCTTGACCGTCGCTAGACTCTTCTTGATGAAGTAGTTGCGCACCTGCGCTGGCGTGAGCGCGACGCGGTTACTGGCGAGCACCTGCGACAGCAACGAGGCCACGGCACCGGCCACGTGCGGGCTGGCCATGGACGTGCCGGACAGCGACATGGTCGCGGTCGTCGACCCCTTGTAGGTGCTCGTGATTTGCTGGCCAGGCGCAAACAAGGTCACGCACGAGCCGTAGTTGCTGAACACGGCCACCTGTTCCTGCGGGTTGGTCGCGCCCACACTGATCACGTTCGACGCCGTGCTTGGCGAGTAGTTGCACGCGTCCTTGGCGTCGTTGCCCGCCGCAACGACCACGTGCACGCCCGCGGCAATGGCGGCGGAAATGGCCGAGTTGAAGGCTGAGTTCTTGGTGCCCGAAATGGAAATGCTATTGAGAGCGGCGTGCAGCGATCAGTGATTCGCTTCGAACAACAGCTGGTCGACAATGTCGAGCGTACTTGATGACCGACGGGCGCTTTGTCGCGCGGTACTGCTTCACGACATAGTCAATCCCGGCAATCACATTCGACCACGGCCCGTTGCCGCTATCGTCGAGCACCTTGACGGCGACCAAGCGCACCGACTTGGCCACGCCATACGTCGTGGATCCGATCGTCCCGGCCACGTGCGTACCGTGGCCGTGCTTGTCGGTAAACGTCTTCGAGGCCGAAAAGACTTGCGGCGCCCACACGGCACGGCCGCGGAAGTCCACATGCGCTGATGAACAACAGCGGTACATCAGTTCCGGCCCACTGTCCTGTCAGGGCAACACAAGACGTACCCGTATTGATCCCCGTGTCCAAGATATACGCGTCGACCCCGGAGCCCGCCGCGGTCGTCGGGTACGTGTAGGTTAGCGGCGACGAGACGGGACCGGACGCGCGGCAAATGCGCGCGAGCCCCCAGGGCGCGCCCGTCTGCGTGGTGGTCGGACCCGAGACCGAGACAAGATGGTCGTGGTCGACGAACTCGACAATCGGCAGCGCGCGCAACATGCTGACGACCGTCGGGTGGAACGTGCCAGAATACCCGTAGTAGACGTGGTCGCCGAAATTGTATTTGTGCAGGATTTTGCCGAGGCCCAAGTCGGTCGAAAGGTGCTGCTCGAGCCACTTGATGTGCGAGAGGACTGTGGAGGGGCGACGGGTCGATGGGTCAGGCGGAGGGTCAGATACACGAGAGAGTAGAGAAAAGAGTGTAGGTGAAGCGTACACGTCTCGACAGGCTCGGAGGCGCGAATCGTGACAATGTAATTCTCGCCCATGGCCGCGAGCCGCAGCAGCGACTCGACGGCCGACTGCGCCTGGTTGAACCATTCCGTCACCGACCCGGTCGTGAGCGCAGACGTGTCAATGGGCGGCTCAGGATCGGCCGTGTCCGGGGCGCTGGTGCTGCCGGTGCTCGCACCGTCGCCCGCGTCCGCATTGGTCGACGTCGTGTCCGCATTGGTCGACGCGCTGCCGTCTTGCGACGGGTCCTGCTGCTGCTGTTGTTGTTCTTGGGTGGGTGGCGACGCGGCCTGGTGCTGCTGCACGATATGCGTGAGCTTGGCAAGCGCGTCGTCGAGCGCACCGCGTGGCGCGTGCTGTCCGGCAGCGTGCACGGCGAGCGGCTCGGCGTCGGCATCGGGATTCGCACGCGTCGTGCGGGCGACCAGGGCCAAGAGGGCGAGTGCAGCAAGCACGAGGAGCGGCACGCGCGTGTTGCGCTTGCGGTGCGGCATGACGGGCGTGGTCATGGTGACGGTTGGCAGGTTGGCAGACTGCAGGAGCTCGGCGAGAGAGCGTGCTTCGGGCGGGATGGTCGGCGCGATTTGGGGTGCGGAGGTCGCGCGTGCTCTTGAAGGTGGAGGGGCCGGTGCTTGGTCAGAGTGTGGGGAACGGTGCCAAGACTGGCGCGCGCTGCCGGGAGCAGGCAGAGCGCACGGCAGCGCACGCGCACGAGGCGGACAAGCGGCGCGCGTGCCAGACGTGCTGGTACGGTGTCGTCTGGCGGTGGCCGGTGGGCGCGTGAGCGAGTGCGGATGGTCGGGAGGGGGAGACGCGGAGTGGCGTCGTGGGAGACGTGCGAGTCTTCGATCTGCATGCGCACGTGGTGTGCGGTGGGGCCGAGGTCGGACCGCGGAAGGTGCCTGGTGCTGGTGCTGGTGCTGGCGCTGTGGTCCCTGAGGCAAACTTTGCCGCCGAGGCGCCGATCCTGTTCTGGGCTCTGCGGTTCTCGCGGTTCGAGCCCTGGCGCCGCCGCGCGACCATCCAACCACGCCGACGCCGACCGACGCTGCCCCGCACCACTCCCATCGACCACCACGAAACCGGTGCCCGTGGCGTGCGCGGCATCCATAAGCTTTGGCCTTGGCCGGTCTGGCGCCGACTTGGTTCCGTCTCGTCTCGCTCTCGGCGTTGCCGTGGCCAACGAACCTGCCAGCAGCTGCACGCTCTCTCTCGCACCAACCGCCCATCGCGCCCATCGCCAGCCGTCCCTGCGTGCTCCACCGCATCGGCAACCCCCACGCTCTTCCTCAAGCGACAATCCGTCCGTTCGACCCGCTCGCACCGGTCGCACCCGGCCGACGCTCTGCAAACGTGCACGTTGTCGGTCTGCCAAGGCTGTGTGTGCTCGCTCGCAACGCCGCCAGCGCCTCTCCTTTCGCGAAGTCGGACCCAGCGCTCCAGCCGTCCTCGTCGACCTACCGCGCCGGGCAACCATACGCACTTGGTTTCCGCGTCGACACCAATCGGTCGCAGTGCTGCTGCGCCCGCCCCGTCCTGTCGCGCCCGCTGGGCTCCTCGTGTCGGCGCCATCCATCGCGGTGCCAGTTTGCTCCTGTCGTGCTCGCAAGTACTGGTCGTCGTCTGTGTGAAGTCCTGGTGGCAGCCCATTCTCTCGCTCCCCCATCTTTCCCGCGCGCGCATCTCTGTCGGCCTCTGGGGACTCCTCTGCCCTGCTCTACTCGCTCCCCTGCCTGCACCACCGCACCATGCCCGAGTACCACCAACTCCAGCCCTTTACCCCACGTTCCCCTGCTGCTCCTGCGCCGCCCACCCCTGCCTACTCTCTTGCCGACCCGATGCTGCCACCACCAGGCGCCCACGACCAGTACTTGCAGCAGGTAGGTTACGCGCCACCCGCACCGCCGGCCGCATCCTCGCACGCGTCGGCGTTTTCGCCGCGCCCGCTCGATGCGCACCCGTACAGCAATGCGCATTTTTCCCACCACGTGCACCACTACCAGGTCGAGGATACGGGCATGAAGTCGATTGGCCGTGTCAAGCGCGTGAACCGTCGCCGATTGATCCTTTTCGGTGGACTCGGCGTGCTCGTCGCGGCAGCGCTCACGGTCGGCGTCCTGTTTGGCGTGGGGGTCCTGCACATTCCTACCGACTCGGACGCGATCACGGCGTCCAGAACCGGACCAACGGCTGTCTCGTTTACCGGCAAGAAAGTGATGCCGGTGCCTGGCGGCGTCATTTTTGGCGCGCACCTGTGGGGTGACAATATTGATTGGGCGCCATCAAGCCCGCAAGAATGGAACCAGTGCGTGCGCGTCCCTCTTCGAACCAGTGGCGTCGTGATCATGACACTCATCGCGTGCTTCTCCACCCGGTGAACGATAGGTTTGCCGGTTTCAACGGCGCCGGGTTCGGTATTTTCTCGTCAGTCGATGCCGACAAGGGTGTCCGCGACTACGACCTGGTCTTGGAAAAGGCCGATGCCGTCAAGGCCACGGGCGCGTTCTTGCTCCTCACGATCGAGCCCATGGACCCCAAGGGGCTCGACATGATCACCGACGACGTGCTCGCCAAGATTGCCGGTTTGGCTAAGAAGATCAACGACAAGGGTGTGCCGCTGATGCTGCGTTTTGCGCACGAAATGAACGGTACTGGGCTCTTCCATGGCTCGATGCTCGATTCATGGTCGACTCACCGCTTCTGACCCTGATCCGCGCTTCCGCAAATAGGCTCGTGGAACCCGTGGGGCCAGCACCCGCAAAAGTACCGCGAGACGTGGAAACGGCTTGCCAAGGCCGTGCGTGCGCAAGCGCCCATGACCTCGCTCGTGTGGTCGCCGAACGGCCCACAGGGCTACCCGTGGGCGTCCGAGACCTACGCGGCGAAACCGGGCAGCGACGACTACGCGGCCATGGACACGAACGGGGACGGCGTCGTCGACGCCAACGACGACCCGTACTCGCCCTACTTCCCGGGCACTGATTATGTCGACTGGATTGGCGGGTCGATCTTTCATTTCGACACGTATCCGTTTGGTAAAAACGAAATGCCCAAGGCCAACTCGGCGCTCGATATGGTCATGGGCGGCAATGTCTCGAGCTGGTCGATTGCCAAGTTTGCCAAGGACCGTAACTTGCCGTTTGGCGCGTTCGAGACGGGCATTATTTATTACCCGAAACCGGTCTCGGGCGAAACGGGCACCGACGTAAACCGCAACTTGAAGCGCGCATGGCTCGCGCAACTGCTCGACCCGAATTTGCGCAAGCAGTCGGGGCTTGCGCTCGCAATTTGGTTTGGTATGTTTGTTGCGCGCATGCTATTGCTCGCTTGGCAACGATTAACCTTGGAGCACGCGGACAGAAATCGCCAAGACCGAGGCGACCAACCTCTACCGTGACTTTTCGCTCTTCAAGGAGCCGGCCGTGCGGTCCGACATCAAGGAGGACTTCAAGCGCTACTCGGTCGTGGGCGCCAAGTAACGTTGTTGCGCTGCCTGACTACGGCACGGTCCTTGCTCGGCCGCCGCCGATTTCGTTTTTGGAGTGTCGCACTTTGTATGAACCGTCTACCATTGCTACCTCTTGCGGTCGCCTCGGAAACCCGTTGACCATAGCTTTTTTTCTTCCAATTCTGTTGCGTCTTTTGCGTGCCCGTCTGTTGCAAATAGTGTTGGTTCAGTGCCCTGTCAATTCTTGTTATCGCATCCAGCAACCACCCTTGCTTCCATGCATCCCAGCGACGAAATACACATGTCCTGATATGTTCCGACTTGGGACAGGCTTCTCCACCACTACCAACACGCCCATCTGCCCTCACTCATGCCTGGTCCCCACGCGCCGCTCCACTGTTCCCGCTGCTACTACCTCCCGCGGCCGCCCCGCGCGCACGCCCCGCCTGGAACTGCTCCAGGACCAACTCTGTGACCGCCGCATGCAACTCCTGGTCCCCGGCTTCGCCATCCGCCAAATCCGACCGCTGCAGCGCGCGCTCGATTCGCGCCATCGCCGCATCGCGCGCCGGCGTATTATCGGCCTCATCATCCGACGCCAGCACGTGTGCGAGATCGTCCTCGTCGTCGTCGCTGGCCGCGGGCAAGGTGTAGCTGATTCCAGCAGCGTCGAGCCGGGCAGCGAGCAGGACAACGACAGCGTCGCGGTCGTCTTCGGCAGCCACGTCGATCGGGAGCTGGCCGTCGGAAATTGCGCGCGTCGAGTTTCGCGCCGGCGGTGAGCAGGATGTCGACGACGGTCGGGTCTTCGGCGACGTGCAGCGGCGTATCTATACGGGGGCGGAGGGCGTCAGGGACGAGAACCACCGGGTGGAGAGTGTGGCGGTGCGTACCGCCGTCCTCGTCGGCAATGTTCGGGTTGGCGCCCTTGCTCAGCAGGAACCGCACGAGCTCGACATGGTTGTACTAAAGAAAAACAATGTGCGATCAACTTTCGACAACGGCTGTGCACGTTCATGGTCCTGGACGCATGTTTACACTGGCAGCTGCATGCAGCGGCGAGTATCCCGTGTCGTCTTGCGCGTTCACGTCAACGCCCGCGTCGAGAAAGGCGGCGACACGGTCGACGTGGCCGTCGGCACACTCGAGCCAAATGTTGTTGCTGGCGGTCGGGTTCGGGACTGTGGTGTCGACAATGGGGCGGCCCATATTGGTGGGGGGTGGTTGCAGCGAGTCGGGGTCAATGGTGGTCGCGCTTCGGCAATCAGATTGGATTGATGAATGATCAGTGGACGATGCATGTCGAAGAGTGGAATGGCAACAGACAACTCAATCTAGCAACCGATCATGTGTGAATGGTGATCGCGTCAACAGTGTTGGTCGATTTTGTCTCGCGCCACCATAGCCACTTCCGCCCAGGTGGCGCCGCTGACGATGACGCCCAGACCCCAGCCACTTCAACAGCCCTTGATTGTCGACGCTGACGATGCATAACCACGTAATTCAAGCCGACGAGCACGCCATCCACGCTTCACGTCATGAGGTCCTACCATTTCCCGAACCGCCAAAAAGATACGCCACGACCATCACGACATGCGCCGACAACGGCTCCTCGGTGGAAACCCGTCAACGTCGTCATGGGGCCGTGCTCGCCCAGCGACGATGATGCCGTTAAGCTGCAGAATGGCGCCATTGTTGCTCACACTAACTGTCACCGGACCCTGTGATCGCGCGCATTGGTCAACCAACGCTCCTGGACCTCGGATTGTTCGCCGAGCAACGTCTTCACCAAGCCGGGTCCAAGGCGCGATTTGAAATCAACCCATCTCAAGTCGGACTGCGACCGAGTGGAGCAACGGCGCGACCAAGGAGGCTGTGAAATGAGAATGGCGCGATCACTCTCCGAGTGCGTCGCTGCTCGGCTGGAAAACGACCTTGATCACATCGAACGTTGGCGCTGCCGACGTGCGCCGGGGCCGGGATGATCACGATTGACCCGCGGGCCGCGGACGACGACCAAGGAACGCTGCTCGATGTCCATGTATAAATACTGGCGTGGGGCCCGCCGTGGTCGACCGGCATCTACTTCTCGTCCTCCGCGCTTCCCGACGAGCTCATCTTCCGTCCTCGACTTTCCGTCGACGACTTGCACCTTCTCCACCCGACTGCACCTGCACCGCGACCCACCCGACGAAGACGACCACCACCATGACCTCGGCGCTGCGCTCCTTCTTTGGCGGGACCAAGTCGGTCGAGGATTTCCAAGAAGAGTCGAACCAGAAGAACGAGCTGCGCCGTCGTCTTGGCGCGCTCGACGTGGTCCTGATCGGCACGGGCGACATTATCGGCGCCGGCATTTTCGTGATCACAGGCACAGCCGCGGCCAAGTATGCCGGTCCAGCCATCATCATCAGTTTCCTGATTGCCGCCGTCGCCTGCGCGTTTGCCGGTCTCTGCTACGCTGAAATGGCGGCCATGATCCCGGTGTCGGGTTCGGCCTACTCGTACGCGTACGCGAGCGGCGGCGAAGTGCTCGCGTGGATTATTGTGCGTTTCCGAATCGTGGTCGCTGCCGTGCGCACTTGCCTGCAGTTTGCTGATTCGTGCTCTCGTTGTCATTTTGGCTAGGGATGGGACCTGATGCTCGAGTACCTCGTCGGCAGTGCCCTCTGTGCGCAAGGCTGGTCGGCCTACCTGAAAAAGTTCTTCAAGTACTGCGGTGTGACGCTCGGCCCCAACTTGACCAACACGCCTTGGAAATGGGACGCCGAAAACGGTTTCTCGGCAGGCGACGGCTACATTGACCTGCCAGCGCTGCTCGTGGTCGCGATCGTGTCGGTGGTTCTCGTCGTCGGTGTCCGGCAATCGGCCAACTTCAACCACTTCTTTGTCGTCTTCAAGCTCGCCGTGATCCTGCTCTTCATTGTCGCAACCTGGGCGCACATTGACGGCAAGAACTTTGACCCCTTCTTCCCGCCGCCCTCGGAGAAGCACGAGTACGGTGTGCACGGCATCTTCTTGGCCACCACCCAAGTGTTTTTCGCGTTCATTGGATTCGATGCCGTCGCCAACACGGCGCAGGAGACGCACAACCCGGCGCGCGACATGCCGATTGGTATTCTCGGGTCGCTCGTTCTCTGCACGTTCCTGTACGTTTGCCATCTTCCCACCCTCGACCCGACCATGCTTGGCAGCGATCCTCACCTTGAATTTGCTTTGCCTTCAATAGTTACATCATGGTTTGCGTGAACCTGGTCGGTATCGCGCCGTATTACACGCTTGAGACGGCCGCGCCGCTGGCCCAAGCCGTCGAGAACATTGGCATGAAGTGGCTCTCGGTCGCGACGACCATCGGGGCCCTGGCGGGCCTGACCTCGGTGATCACGGTCGCCCTGATGTCGCAGCCGCGCGTCTTCTACTCGATGTCGCGCGACGGCCTCCTGCCGCAGGCGTTTGCCAAGGTGCACCCGAAGTTCAAGACGCCCTACATCACGACCATCACGACCGGCATTGTGTGCGCACTCATGTCCGGTTTCGTGCCGCTCGACGTGCTCAACAGCATGTCATCGGTCGGCACGCTGCTCGCGTTTGCGATCGTGTGCATCTCGGTCGCGATTCTGCGGTACACGCGGCCCGACGTCGAGCGCAAGTTCAAGGTGCCCGGCGGGCCGCTGCTCGTGCCGGTTCTCGGCGCAGCCATTTCGCTTGGGTTGATCATTCAGTCGGGCGGCGCGAGTATTCTCCGCGTGGTCGTGTGGATGGCGATTGGGCTTGTCGTTTACATCGTCTATGGCCGTACGCACTCGGTGTTGCGGCACAAGCACGATGCGGCCGCGCACATCGAGCCAGGAACGACCAAGGGCGATGTCAAGGTCGACGGGGATATCAAGGCATGAGATTGAGCGCCGCAGGTCGGTGATTGGTGGCTGGTTGTGTTTTTGGGTGGTTTTGTTCCAGCTTTGTCGTTTTTTCTTCCCTAGATCTTTTGATAGCTTTTTGGCTCCCGAGCACATTTGTACAGGTCCCACATGGGTGTGCGCTTGTTGGAATGTAAATCATTCGCTGCTTGCCTTGCTTGATCATGTTGTGTCGTGCTGCTGCTGGGCTGCCAATGGGGTTTTGCTGTTTCTCTCGAGTCATGTCGCGATGCTTTTGCTCGTGTTGCCATGATCGCTTCAGTATTATGGATCGTGCATGTCCCAACGAAGCACAAACGGCGTTGTGAGGTTCAACATAGCTTCAAGCCCTTGCAGTATGAAACAACAGAAATTATTCAGGTCCATGGCGCTCATTTCACCACGTCGAGCGGCACGATACCGGACATGAGCGCGCAGACAATGCCAGTCGTGATGGTCGTGATGTAGGGCGTCTTGAACTTCGGGTGCACCTTGGCAAACGCCTGCGGCAGGGCCGTCGCGCGACATCGAGTAGAAGACGCGCGACTGTGACATCAGGGCGACGATAATGACCGGCCGCCAATCCAAATCCGGTGCAGAGATCTGGTTCCGCTTTCTGGAATGAAGGACTTTTGTAGTTTGCTGGATTATGCCGAGCAACGGTATTGCATGGCGTTGTTGTGGAGTTGCTTTTGCTCTCTCGTCGTTGTCTTCGCTCAGGCTTCGTGGTGCATGGCCCTAGCAATACAGAATTTAAGGCCCAACAAAACTGTAGTGATGGTGATTCGAGCCCTTTCAACACAAAAGCAAAAGCACAGCTTCTCGGCAATGCGCGGACGGAACTACGCGCTGCACATGCCTCGAGCGGGCCAATCGATCCGACGAGTCGATTCGCATCCTCGACGACTTAGAAGAGGCTGTTCGGGTGGTTGAAGCGGCCCATGCCAGCCTTGATGAGGAAGTAGGAGAGCGTGCCGGTGGGCCCGAGCATCAGCGTCAGGAAGAGGCACGGCGCGACAACGGCGCGCGAAATGCCGACCTGTTCACATGCACGGAGATGGATTCCACACGTCAGCGACCAAGCAAATCGGCACGACCCGACCACAAGTCAAGAAACGTACGCGCTGCGCATCGCGCGCCGTAAACCACCCGAGCACCAAATCAAACGCGAGGTAATGCATCCACGCGGCCGCAATATGGTGCGTCTCGCCCAAATGGAAGAACCGGATGATCCCGTTCAGGTTGCCGAGGTCAGCAAACGTGACGCCCGCGGGTGGGGCCAGCGCGACGGCGGGCGCGATCCAGACATAGCCGATGGCGTTGAGCAAAACGGTGCCAAGCACGAGGTACCGCGTCTTGCGCGACTGCGGGGCGAACGCGACGGCGAGCCAGGCCGGGAAGACGGGTTTGCTGGCCAGCGAAAAGACGGCGTGCACGGCGGCGGCAGGGTAGGTCCAGGGCAGCGGCATCTTGGATCAGCGGTGGGTTGCAGCTTGTTGATGGCGCGGAGCGCGAGTTGTTGGCCGTCGTGGTGCTGGAAGTGTTGGGCGGAGATAAATACGGCGACGGTGCTCCGGGTTGGTCGGCCTGTCCTTTGTCAGGCTGCATGTGACCGCGTTGGCCGCCTTTCGCCAAGTCGCGCTCTGTCTCCAGAAGCAACTTTTGTGGCCTGCCGGCGACAATCAACAACACCACCGTCCTGCCCATTTCTTGAGCGTGCACCTTGGTGCAATCTCTATTGGACCAGCCCGAAGCCCATCTGCCAGCAAGCACCAGCAATGGCTGCACGGCTACCGATCCGCAAGCACACGGCGCGACCCCTCCAAACACGTCGAAAGTGCTCTTCCCGCGCTGTGCTGCACAATCCCTCGACGCCATGCTGCGTGACGACGAGTCGGTTTCTGTGGCCACGCCCTCGGTGGCGAGTAAGGTCGCGGGCTCTACCAGACCTGTGGTCATTGCGACCGCAGGCTAGTCCCCTGTGCTCACTTCCGTTTCGTCGATCAGTAATGGTGATATGCCCGAGCTCGTCCTGAACCTGATCGTCGGCTACGTTGCCCGTCGTACCGCACATCTCCTGGGCTTCCGACCGACCTGATCAGTATCCTGCTGGTCGCTCCGGACTGTTGCCATTCAAGCGCTGGTCAAGGACTATGTTGTTGCCAGTGTCGCCCATGGCATAGAACTCACGACGATTGAGCTTGGCCTCGCCCACTGGACCGATCGATTGGGAACGCCACCAACCGTCTTTTGCGCTCTTGTAACGTTTGACCGTATGGACAATCCGGTCCTTGATGGGCGCGCTCCTCCATTATCCATCACGATTGTCGTTGGTGGCAAGGCCCCGTGCGCTCTGTTTGCTGAGCGGCTCACGACCTCAAGGAAAAACATCACCTTCATTCTTGCTTGGGGAGGAGGGCACGTGCAGTCCGGTGGACAAAGTCGTGCAGCGCGGTGTCGAGAGCATGGCGAACATACTTGAGGCAGAAAGCATACTGGGAAGGGAGGGATCCGCCGCGTCGCTGGTCCGGACATGCAGCTGTTGAGCATGCTTGACCAGTCATGCAGTCGTGGAGAGGTATCAACAAGAGCGCTCAAGATCGCGACGACCGGCCGCACATCCTCGTGTCCCTCCGAATTCTAAATGGGGACTTTGGCAGATTTGTCAAGATCAGATGACGCACTGGAAGCACGAAACGTGACCGCGACGAGGGCCACCAGCACAGGGATGACGATTGCCGAGCGGCATGAACCACAACACCACCATCGCTGTCAATCGAGCTGCGCCTTCGCCAACTACCTGCTTTCAATCAATCTCCCGGCGCGCCACTTGGCGCATTATTGCTCGAGCTGTCCAAGAACGCCGTCTTGACGACCAGCGAGCCACGAGACCCCGAAACCGCTCGCGACGCTGACTTGTCGCGACCTCGCTCGGCTGACCCGACCATCCTTACCGATTGGAACGTGAACCACGCTTTGCTGCAAGAACCTGCTCGCTGTCACGCCGCTCTCTTCGCGTTTTCGACGCGCACCTGTCGCCGTGTGACCCGCAACCACCATGGACGCGATCGCGCCCGAGTTTGACAAGTTTGTCGCGCGGCACCATGCCTACGTTGACGAAACTTCGGCGGGTCTCGATGGGCTGATTGCAACGCTCCGGGCCGCCCGCGACCAACTGGCCGGAACAGATCGTATGTCGGTTTTGACGTGTGCGATAATACGCTCGCGCTGATCTGGACCCGCTGACGTGATTCGCGGACCGGCGATTAGAAGATGCGGGTGTCAAAAAGGCCGCGCTGGTCATGCTCTCGCTCGACGTCAAGGGCCAGACGAGCAAAATCATGGACACGACCAAGGACATCTCGTCGGCCTTGGCCAAGTGCGGCAAGGCCATCGACAAGGTGCGATGCTCTCGCGCTGAGCGTTTGCTCCGCTAAAAGTCTGGTGCGCATGGTTGCTGAATCTCGTGAGGAGTAGAAATTTGGCACGGCCGACCTGGAATGGAACCCGCAAGCGTTCGAGGGCAAGGACCTTCTCATCCGGCAGCTGATTGGCGAGCATTTTATTCGCGAGGGCAAGTTTGAGCTGGCATCCACGTTCCAAAAGGTGCGGACTTGCCGACGCGCGGTGACGACACTTGCGAGCTCGTGCCTCACGGACTGCCTGTCGCTGCATAGGAATCCGGTTTGAGCGCAGCACCCGCCAAGAACTCGCAGTTCCAGGCGCTCAACGACATTATCGAGTCGATTCGGCATCACGATCTGGGGCCAGCCATCGAGTGCGTTTTCATTCCGAGCCCGTCATGTGCGCCGAAACTCGTGCTCAGTGAACTGATGCTGTATTGACGCGCAGATGGGCCGAGTCGAAGCGATTTGAGCTCAACCGCATCGACTCGACGCTCCAGTTTGACCTGCACAAGCAGCGGTACCTGCAGCTCCTCGCCGACGCCGGTCCACGTTCGCCCGCACTCATGGTCGCCATTGAGTACGCACGCAAGTATTTCAGCCAGTTCCCGGCCTGTATCCGCGGTTCGTATCCGATCGCCCTTATTCTCGGCGCCTACTTGCGATCATTGCTGATTCACCCACGACGCGAACAGAAATCCAACCGCTCATGCTCGCCGCCATTTACGCGGGCCAACCGACGGCACCTGCAACCTACCGCACGATCCTCGCGCGCGCCACGTCCTCGACGGCCTGGTCGATCCTCGAGCGGCAATTCGCGCGCGACTTTTGTTCCCTGCTCGGCCTGAGCCCCGACGCGCCGCTCTACACGGCGATCACGGTCGGCACAACGGCGCTGCCAATCATCATGAAAATGTCGACGATCATGAAGGAGAAGCGCAACGAGTGGACCGCATCAAACGAGTTGCCTGTCGAAGTGCCGCTCGCGCCGCGGCACCAGTTCCATTCGGTCTTTGCGTGCCCCGTCTCGCGCGAGCAGGGCACCGACCTCAACCCGCCCATGATGCTGCCATGCGGGCATACGATCTGCAACGAGTCGCTGAAACGCATTTCCAAGAACGGGTCGATTCGGTTCAAGTGCCCATATTGCCCGCAGGACACGACCATGGCACAGGCGCTGCGCGTGTATCTGTGATTCGGCGAGGTCTTTCTGGGAGGGGGAGGAGGAGGGAGGGAGGGGGGGGGGGGGGGTCGTGGTGGGCTTCGTTTCGGCGAGGGAGGCCTGTCGCTCATGTTCACACGTTTTTGTTCTGAATCGAGCAACGTTGATTTCTTTTGCCATGCCGAGCAATTTGGATAGAGATTGGTTATGTAGTGTTACAATCGGGTGCTCCACGAGAAACGAGCACCCTCCCACAACGATCCGCCAACTCGAATCAAACCCACTTCACGGCTTGCGCACGAACCGCACAAACAGGCCCGAGAGCCACTCGTAGACGACCGAAAAGTCCTTCTTCTCCAAGCCGGGCGTGGCGAGAATGTTCTTGTAGAGCTGGTCGGCCGCCGCGGCCATGGGTACACTGGCCTTGACGTCTTGCGCAGCGGAGAGCGCGAGCCCCATGTCCTTCTGCATGAGCGGCACGGCAAACCCGCCCTCAAAGTCGCGGCTCGACGGGACGTTGGCCATGACGCCGGGCACTGGGTTGTAGGTATCGGTCGACCAGCACCGGCCCGACGACGTGTTGATGATTTGCGCGAGCAGCTTCGGGTCCATGCCCATCTTGACGCCGAGGTTCATGGTCTCGGCGGCCGCGGCCATGGTCGACCCGAGCAGCATGTTGTTGCAGATCTTGGCGACTTGGCCGTTGCCATTGTCGCCGCAGTGCACAATCGACTTGCCCATGGCCTGCAGCCAGGGGTTCGCGCGATCAAACGCCGGCTTGGTCCCGCCCACCATAAAAGTCAGCGTGCCCGCCGTCGCACCGCCCACGCCGCCCGAGACGGGCGCGTCGACGGCATCCACCTTGTCGAGCACCGACTTGGCGACACGTCGTGCCGTGGCCGGGTCAATCGTCGACGAGTCGATGAGGAGCGCACCCTTGCGGACCGCAGGCGCCATTTGCTCGTAGACCGACGAAACGTGCGGCGACGACGGCAGCATCGTGATCACGACATCGGCCTGCGCAGCGACGTCGGCGGGGCTCGAGGCACGGACAGCGCCGTCGTGCGTCTTGGTGAAGTCGGCAACGGCACCGTCAAACACGTCAAAGACGACAAAGCCGGCGCGGTTCGCGGCCGTCTTGTTGAACAAGTTGCTGGCCATTGGGCGGCCCATTTGGCCCAGTCCAATGAACCCGACGACAGGCTTGGACGAGCCTACGCCGCGGAATTCAGGATGAGTTCGTGGATCAAGGAGAGAAATTTGGCTACGCTCAATTGCAAATCCGACGCCAACACCACCAGCGCAGTCCTGGCCGCCTTGAAGACATACCCGACGCGGACGAGTACATGCGGCGAGCCGCCATGCGTGCTGACGGGGCGACACGGACGTGGAAGGCGAACATGTTGGCGAGGTGGAGGATTGTGGTCGAGCAGATCTTGGCCGTGTCGAGTGCAGCAAAGCAACGGATCCAACTGGTTGGTATCGTCGTTGTTGTCGTTGTCGTTGTCGTCGTCCTCTGGGGCGTGCAGCGCGAGGTCCAAGGTGGTGGTGCTGGCGTTTGCTGGAGAGAAGAGGAGGGCTCGCGAGCAGTTGGGGGCAGGAGATGGTGAGAGAGTCTGTTGGGGACAGAGACGCGTTGCCGCGTTGGCACGCTGATCCTGGATCCTGGGTCCCGTCCCTTTCCGGCGCCTCGGCACTCGCACAACCGCAGGATGCGCCGCAACCATGGGAGGAACCGGAAAGTGCATTTTGGGGTCCAGAACCTAACCTGTTCGCCCAAACCTGGGCATTGTTTGCGACAACAGTCCTGTCCTGGCTTCAAACAAATTGGAACCAGGAATACATCAACCTCCACTACAAATGTTCTATATTGCACGCTCGATCCAAGCAGTCTGCTCAGATGCCCAGTTCTGATATTTCAGTCTCGACACTGCCTCTGCAGCGTTCTTTCCTCTTCGATCATCGACACCGTGTCAAAGATCACCATCCGCAACATGCCGTGCTGGCCCTCTTGGTTCACGCTCAGTTGGCCGGCACTCTGCCCGCTCCTGCTGGCACCCGCGCCTCCGTGCGCACCATCAGCACCATAACAGACCAGATCTTGCAGCGACGGACCCGCCGACATCAAGAACACGGGCGTTCCCGCGACCAGCACCGTGCCACTCCCGTCTCGACGATGCACGCACGACGGTGCGTCCCCCAATGTCCCGGCCACATCCAGCAGCAGTGCCGACCGCCGGTTCACGCGCGTACGCGAGAGCGTCAGCGTGTGCATCCCACGCGGCATACTCGGCACTCCGCCCATCGTCGCCGCCGACCCAGCAGGCACCACCGGGTGCGACGTGACGGGTGAGAGCGTGGCCCACGGTATACTTTCCGACGTTGCTCTTGTTGGCGAATGCGAGTGCGGCGTTGCGGGCCCCGCCGAGAAAAACTGGTCCGTGCCTATCGACGAGTTCAGGTAACACGCGGGACCTGCGAGCGAGAGCGCGTGCGCGACGCCCAGGTTCAGCGCGCCGCGCGCGTCGCCTAGCACGGTGCCGCTGCCGCCCGGATCGGTTGAAGTCCCGATCGTCGCGAGCGCCGACATGGTCGCGCGCGCCCACGTCGTGCCGCTGACACTGTCGCGCGTGCTCATGGATGCGGGCGTGAAGATAACGTGGCCCGACCCGCGGTCGAAGGAGACGGTCGAGTGGCCGGCGCGGCGGAGGAGGAGGAGCGGGACGGGCGTGGATGCGGGACCGGGTTCGTCGAGTTCTTCAATCGCAATGGCTGGCGCGCGGCACCGTGGCGACGCGGTACTGCCGTCGAGGTCTGGTACCGCGTCATGGTTGGTCTGCTCTGTGGCGGGGCCGGCTCCTGGCGACGCACTTGTACTGGTGCTAACGCCCACCTTGGCCATGACAGCGGTCAGAGAGGTGCCGCCGAGCATCGCTGCCGTGTCGCTCGCCGGTGCAAGTGCACTCGCACGCGCGGACCGTGAGGACCGCGCAGAGCCCGACATGGACTTGGTCGCGCTAATCGGGCGGCGCGGATTTGCGAGCAGCACGTCGCTGTCGGCCACCGCCGCGGGCGACATGGACACGGCCATGAGCGATGGCCGAATCGGGTGCGTGACGCTGTCCTTTAAGAACGCGGCCGACGCGGGACTCAGTGGGCCAAGGACGAGGTCGCGCATCCAGGTCGAGTGGCCGAGCAGCTTGGAGAGCGAATGGAAGTACGCGATCCTACATCGCGAAATCCGGAGCGTGAGCAACGATTGTGGACTGCATCGAGCCCAAACGTACATACTGGAGCGCAAAGTGCAGTCGCACGACAAATGCCAAGACCGATGTCCCGAGGTAGAGCGGCAGTTGCGGGAGAATCAGGACCGACACGACAATCAAGGCCACGGCGCGCACCTGCGCGCGAATGCACCGGCGGAGGTAGGCATGCGCGTAAATGGCGCTGTCGACGGTCGGGTGCACTTCCTTGCGGCGCTTGAGGGCATGCAAGCCGACCTTGACGTAGAGGGCCAGGAACAGACCGCCGGCGAGGAAAATGAGGTTCCTAGCAGGTGGAGAAGGATGAGAGACGTGCCTGAAAAGCAATCACATCGGCGCCGCACGTACCAGAAACGGAACACGTTCCGCCAGTAGTGCACGCCGGCGTCGTAGACTGGCGTCACGTCCTCAAGAGCGTCGCCGTACATTTTACACCCGATCACATGGAAGAGCGTGTCGGCGATCGGGTACCCCATCATGAGCGCGACGAGCAGCATCCGGCGCAGCAATTCGAGCGCGTAACCGAGTGCCACGAGCACGCGGTCGACTTGAGGTGCCGACGCGTCCGTCTGGACCTGCTCCCAGCCGCGGCCAAAGCACATGTGCATCGCGCGAGCCGTTTTCTCGTGGCGAGCCGCCGTGATGCGCGCTTCCGACGACGGTCCTGTCCCCACTGCACTGTACGGCTTGGCGCGGATAAAGAGCGGTTGGAAAATGCCGGCGCGCGCAAGACCCAAAACGAGGTGCATGGTCAAGGTGCAATGGCTGATGATCCCAAACGCCATTCGCCAGGGGCCGCAAGACGGGTCGGCCGTTGTCGAGCGCCGCGCGACCATGGCGAGCGCATTACCGAGGTCGAGCAGGTCGCCGAAGAGCGAAACAATGGACTCGACGAGCAGAAGCAACGCAAAGATGGACCGCTTACTTGGCCCACGCGTCCACATGCGCAGCGAGCATAGGGTGCAGAGGCAGCTAATGAACGTGGCGAAGACTTGGGCAATCAGCCCCTCTGTACAGTGGACAAACCCGGCGCGTCAGCACGGGTTTGACGTGATATTCGAGGGCTAATTCAGACCAGACCGTAGACGACGATGCGCTCGAGAATGACATCGCTCACTTCAGAGAACCGCATCGTGGGGAGGGCCGGGTACCGCGTCGAGGGGGCAGGAGAGCCATCAAGGCCGGTGGATCATGCCAAATGCCGCCGCGTGATGGCGGGACGACGGGATATTGACAATAATGGACAGGTCCGATCGCGAACGTGGAGGTGACGGGTCGGCAAGTCGACGAAGCCAGAAGCAGGCCCTGCAGCAAGGGGTTTGCAACGCGTCGTAGTGATAGGAGCACAGAGTAGGGGCCTTCGGGAGCTTGCTGGATGGCGTGGGTCGGCGCACAGTCGGCGTCCGCGCACAGTCAGCGTCCGCGCACAGAGGCGGGTGGAGAGGCCTGCTGCTTGTCGAACGCGATGCTAGAGGCATTGAGTCGAGGAGTATTCTGCAATCATGATCGGGCAGGAGCGGGCCGAAGCAGAGGTCGCTTCAAGAGCGTCAGGCTGCGGAGTGGGGGACGCCAGACGAGAAGCAGGAACAGGGCGCAGCATGGGCAGGGCTAACTGGACGTGTCACCTGACCGCGTGCGACAGGTGTGGCAGGTGTGAGGTGGATCGTTGGGGTGCTGCGCCACTCCGCTCTCGGCTACTCACTTGTGCGCGTCGTTTGCTCGCGTTGAGCCTCCGTGCCGTTGGTCGCTCCGATCCTCGCCACGGCCCGCCCCTCCTCCTTGCTCCTCGCCCTCGCTGCAGCGACGCACCAGCACCACCACCAGCACGCACCAGCAACAGTACCCGCACCATGGACTCGACAACGACGACCACGAACGGGACCGCGCCGCGCCGCCTGGCCAACTTCATCAACGGCGCCTTTGAGCCGCCCGCCGCCGGCCAGTACCTGGCCTCGCCCAACCCGAGCACCGGCGCGCACGCGCTCGACATTCCGCGCTCGACCGCCGCCGACGTTGACGCGGCTGTGGCCGCCGCGAAAGCGGCGTTCCCCACCTGGTCGAAGACCCCACGCGCCGAGCGGTCGCGACTGCTGCTGCGTGTCGCCGACTTGCTGCGCGACAATGCCGACCGGTTCGCGCAGGCCGAATCGGCCGACCAGGGCAAGCCCGTCAAAGTGGCCGCGACGCTCGACATTCCGCGCGCCGAGCAGAATTTGCGCTTCTTTGCCACAGCCGCACAGCACTCGATGGGCGGGCACACGTCGGAGCTCGACGGCCCCGTGCAGGCGTTCAGCTACGTGCGCCGCGAGCCCGTCGGCGTGGCAGCGCTGATTAGTCCCTGGAGTACGCATCGGCTCACTGCGTTGGATCCGCATTTCCGGTGCTGATGCATGGACTGATCCTTGCCCACCCCGATCTAGACCTGCCGCTCTACCTGCTCACCTGGAAAATCGCGCCGTGCCTGATGACGGGCAACACGTGCGTGTGCAAGCCGAGCGAATTCACGTCGCACACGGCCTACCTGCTCTGCGAGCTGTTCAACCAAGCCGGTGTCCCACCTGGCGTCATCAACATGGTTTTTGGCGACGGCATCAACGCGGGTCAGCCGCTCGTGCAGCACAAGGACGTGCCGCTCGTCTCCTTTACCGGCGGCACCGTCACGGGCGCACGCATTGCCTCGATTGCCGCGCCCATGTTCAAGAAACTCTCGCTCGAGCTCGGCGGCAAAAACGCGGCCATCATCTGCGCCGACGCGGACCTGGACCGCGCCGTGGCCACATGCGTGCGGTCGGCCTTCTACAACCAGGGCGAGATTTGCCTGTGCACGTCGCGCATTCTCGTGGCGCGGTCCGTGTACGACGAGTTTATTCTTAAGTACACGGCCGCCGTCAAGCAGTTGCGCGTCGGGCCGCCGACCGACCCGGAATCGGACTTGGGCGCACTCGTCTCGGAACAGCACATGAAGAAGGTGCTGTCGTACGTGCAGATTGCCAAGGACGAGGGCGGCGCCGTCGTCACGGGCGGGCACCGCGTACACGTGCCCGGCCATGAGCACGGATTCTATGTCGCGCCGACGATCGTGACGGGTCTCGGCCCACAGGCGCGGTGCATGCAAGAGGAGATTTTCGGGCCCGTTACGTGCGTGTCGCCGTTTGATGACGAGCAGGAAGCGATCGAGTGGTGCAACAACACGGTCTATGGGCTCGCCGCGAGTCTGTGGACGGAAAATGTGTCGCGCGCGCACAAGCTCGCCGCGCAGATTCACGCAGGGACCGTGTGGGTCAACTGCTGGATGGTGCGCGACTTGACGATGCCGTTTGGCGGGTCCAAGCAGTCGGGCGTCGGGCGTGAAGGGTGGCCGTCGAGCTTGGAGTTTTTCACGGAGGAGAAGGTGGTGTGCGTCAAGCTGTGAAGAGTGTCGGGCATGGGAGCTGGCTGGTCCGTCGACGGCCAGCGAGAAATACGGGTGGAATGTTTTCATTGTTTTTGTATTTCGTTGGGCCTACTCTCCGTTCCACTCCACTCTCCACCCTCTCTTCAATCCTACGCAGGGGTACCCGGTGGTGCTGCCGTTGGTGCTGCGCTTGCCGAATCCGCCCACACACCAACGCGACGCTCACCCGCTTCCTGGACCCGGTACACACCAAAGTGTTGGCGCAGCACCGCGATCGAGGCCTCGGAGACCTTGGTTCGCGCAGCCAAGTCCCGGATCGCTTCGGGCGACGCGGCAGGCGAGGTCAGGATCAGGTTGAGCAAGTCCATGGAGACACCGGGTGGAGTAGACGCGGGTTGCCGTTGGGCGCCGGATGCCGATGGGCGGGTCGTGGTCGTCTTCTGCTCGCGAGATCAAGAGGGAGAAAGTGTCGATCAGTAACAGCACCATCGGCCGGGGAGCGCCGAGCAGAGGCACGCACAATGTCGGTTGGGTTGGACGGCTTGGCCTGCGGCGTCTTATCGAGCATCACGCTGCGCAGCTCCCGCGCAATGAGCTGAGACTTGAGATCCTCTGAACGATCGACGCGACAGTGCTTGCGATAGTCAGCAGTCGGCCAACGGTTGCACCAGCGACAAAACTCGACCGACCTGTCTTGTGGAAGCCTTCGTCGACGAGCGTCGGCTTCTTGGTCATGTCAACCTCCCATGCGAGCTTGGGCCGGCGCTGGCCGCGCGGCGCGTCCGGGTTGTAGCCCTTTGGCAGTTCGCCGCGCGCATAGTGGCCGACCGAGGGCGCCTGTTTGGAAGCTGCAGCGGTGCCCGACTCAGCGGCGGTACGCGACGCGGCGGATCCGGCCGAACGCGCGATCTTGGAAGCTTGGCTGCCCATGGTTGCGCTTGAGGTGGGTGCAGTGTCGTCGTGGAATCGTGGTCGACTGCGAGAGTGCCGGTTGGTCGTGTTGGTGCAGCAGGAAACGAGCCGCACGTGATCGCGATCAGCACGGTTGCTGAGGGACCGCCATTGTGGGCATGCGATTCTTGATCAACAAAGTCGACGACGAGTTGTGCTCCCATCGTCCTCCTCGAGGAACTTGCAGCAATCGCCCTGGATCAAGCATGAATGGCCACCCTGCAGCACCCGGCGCCGGTGCCGGGCTCCCGGCCAGCATCGCCGAGCAAGTGCACGCCGCACAAGGCTACCTCGAAGCGCACCAGATCGCCCCCGTCATGCACCGGCTCATGGCGCTGCTCGTCTACCACCGGCCCGGTGCGATTGAGCGATATGCCTTGCATCGCCCGTGGCGTTGCCGCAGGCTGACCACGGCATTGGCGACACGTAGACGACCCGCGCGCGTTCATGGCCCAGCGGCTGCGCGAGCTGCACGCATTGCGGGTGGGCAATACGGGCAAGGTAGATGCGCATCCACTCCATTCTCTAGGAGCTGGACGGGATCTGACCCATTGTTGTGCCGCGCAGGCCGAATCAACACACCTGTTCACGCGCACCGACCTCGAGCGCGTCTACCAGCTGCACGATCCCGCAGGCCACGGCACCATGACGCGCGAGCAGTTTGTGCAGGCCATGACGAGTCTTGGGCTTGCGCCGGATACGTACCGCGTGCCGCAGCACGACAGCATGACCATGGCCCAGTTTGTCGACGAGGGGTGCGCATTTTTCCGCTACTTGTTTGGTTCATCATGATTACGTTGACCGTTCTCAAAATCTTTAGGATGCGCGCGGCAGGCGCGGTGCTGCTCCCAGCGTCCGGAGCAACAGCAGGAACACGGCCAGCAGCACCGCCCGGCGCGCCCCCTAAGGTGAGCACGCCAGTGCGGCGCGCAGGGGTACCGGGAGCCCCAAGCGGACGCATGACGAGCCCGGCAGCCGGGCTGTGACGGGGTGGACAAGGTGGACTGCGAGCGACTGAGGCCGAACATGATCTTTTCTGCACGATTGAAACATGCGGCTGTAATGGGACCGCCAGACCGCATGTTGGTCATGACCAAAGCGGCCGCGCGCCGCCAGGATATCAGAACCGCCGCTGGTATCCACTCACTTCGTTCCATCGCGTCGACGCGGTCAGACTTGAGGCAGCGGCGTGCTGAGGGAGGGAGTGGGGCAGCACGTGAGAAGCGCGTTGTGGAGCAGCACGGGTGGGATTGTTGTTTGGCAAACATATGGCGGCGGTCAAGAAGGTGAGGCAGGCAGTCAAGCGCGCCAAGTCAATTGCGCGCCACCATGCTGACCGACTTCGAGCTCCACCGCCAAGCTCGCCGCGACTGACTGCGAGCGCCCGCACGCCCCCCCCCCCCCC
>GG745373.1:33049-47777 GCA_000151295.1 Allomyces macrogynus ATCC 38327 | reverse complement strand
CAAGTAACCAGCAACCCCGCCCCGCCTCTCGAACGCCACCATCTCTCCAACCAAAGACCAACAACCCAGCTGCCACCATGTCGATGAAAGTCAAGAACCCGCTGCCCCAGGACCTCGATGCCGAGTGCCGCAAGTGCGCCAAGATCCTCAACCAGTTTATCAAGCCCGGCATCCCCGGTGCGTGCTGACTTGCCGCTCTTGATAGATTCCACGCACCTCTCCGACTCACAGCGCGCTCCGGCGCGACGATGATGTCCACTTGTAGGCAAGGGCATGCCGACCGACCAGTTTATCCCCTGGGACATTCTGCACAAGGCCAAGGGTATCGCCATTTTGACCGTTGTCAAGGCCGGGTTCATGTGGGCTGGCAAGGCCGGTTCGGGCGTCGTCGTTGCGCGCCTGCCCGAGGGCTCGTGGTCGGCGCCCTCGGCCATTGGCACGGCCGGCATGTCGTTTGGCGGCCAAATTGGCGCCGAAGTCACCGACTTTGTCATTGTCCTCAACACTGACGCCGCCGTCAAGGCCTTCTCGCACGGTGGCAACGTGACGCTCGGCGGCGGTCTGTCGGTGGCCGCGGGTCCTTACGGCCGCACCGCCGAGGCCTCGGCGACGGCCAAGAACATGGCCGCCATCTACTCGTACTCAAAGTCCAAGGGCCTGTTTGCCGGCATCTCGATTGAAGGGTCGGTCATTCTCGAGCGCAAGGATGCCAACGAAAAGGCCTATGGCCGCCCCGTCTCGGCCAAGGAACTGCTTTCGGGTACTGTCCCGGCACCGCCTGGCGCGCGCGAACTCTACGCGGCGCTTGACCAGAACGCGTCGGCGCCGCCGTCGGCGCAGGCCTCGCCGCTTGCCGGTCCCGCCGCCGTGCCTGCGGGTGCTGCCGCCAAGGCCGCTGAGCCCGTGGCCACGACGCCCAATGGGGTCCCGACGTTCCTTGGCCCGAACGCCCTGCCGAACCGGATCGCTGCCGTCTCCCCCGCCGTCCATGCCGCAGCCGCTCCGCCCGCCTACTCGCCGTCGTCGGGCGCCGCCGCACCGCCCGCTCCCGTTGTCCCGACGCGCCCGGATACCGCGCTGGCCATGTTTGATTTCGACGCGCAGCAGCCGGGCGACTTGCCGTTCCACAAGGGCGACCTGATTACGATTGTCAAGCGCGGCGACACGCAGGAGCAGTGGTGGCTCGGCCGGTGCAATGGCCGCGAGGGTATGTTCCCGGCCAATTACGTGCAGGTGCAGAGCGGGAGTGCTGCGCCGTCGCCGGCGGCGCGCCCGGTCAAGTCGTGAACCGGCCTGTGGGCCGAGAAAGCTGAACCGGTGCTTGCGGTGACGAGCACCACCAGGTGCCTCTTCAGAGTGGGAACAGCAGCAATGGCCTCGTGTATGGTTCGTTGGTGGAACCGACCTCGCTCTTTTTGTGGTTGTTGTCGTTCTCGTTTCGCTTGATTTTCGTTTGTTCGTGTCTGCACGGCGTCCGCGACCTGGGTGCCACTGGGCGCCGCTTTCTTCCCCTTCCTCTCTTTTGGCCATATCGAGGAGGTCTTTTAGTCCAACATACCGACGTTCATTCTCAATCTTTGTTGCAAAGTGGACGTTCTCCAGGAAAGACAAAGGAAAGGAACGTGGTCGAAAAACTGGTGAGAAGTGCATAAGTCCCTTTGAACAAAAAGAAACCCGGTCAAGGGAGTCGGCGAAGGGTTGGTACAGAAATGTTAACCTTCGCCAGTCGGACCAGGAATCGAACGTTGGACCTCGGGTCGTGATAGCGACAGTCCGGCCAGCCGTGTTCTTGCTGATGAGAAAAGTTGTCATGAAACAGGAATGTTGCGATTTGTTTTTGACCACACCAGCCTGATGATCGCCTTTATCGACATTCTCGGTGAGAGTTGCCTGACCCGCCGACAAACCCCAACTCGCTGCAATTTCCACACGCTGCACGGATTCAGCTCTTGCACCATCATGACCGCGCCCACGACCGCCACCCCGGCCGCCGCAGCTTCCCCGGCCGCCATCACCGTCGAGTCGCTCAAGGCCGCGATTACAGCCAAGCTGCAGGCGACGCACGTCACGGTCGAGGACAAGTCGGGCGGGTGCGGAGCCGCGTTTGAGGTGGTCATTGTGAGCAGCCTGTTTGCGGGCAAGCCGTTGTTGCAGCGGCATCGGTAAGGTCACCATGGTGAGGTCGCATCAACGTGTGGACATCGAGCGCTGATGGCGTCGCCGCGGTCTCGTGAACGTGTAGCCTCGTCAATGACCTGCTCAAGGCCGAGATTGGCCAGATGCACGCGTTCTCGCAAGTACGTAACCGTGCGCCCAGGCCGCAATCGCCGTGCCATTGGTCGCTGGGAATCGTGGTGGAGAGTGGTTGATAAGCGTCTAACGTGTCGCATCAACGGCAATAGAAAACGTACACGCCCGAGCAGTGGGAGAAGCTCCAGGCGAGCGCGTAACCGATGTCTTACATGTACAATTCCAATGTGTTCTTTCCACGATGCAACGCGTGTCTCGACTCCGTCACGGTGCCGAACCTGGTCTCTTTGAGCGCTGTTTGTGGAGCGCGTCGACCAGAACCATGAGCAGAGCACGGTCGATGGGTCGACCCACGCGCCCCGATTATCTCCCTCGGCTGGCGTCATGCTGTCTGGTGGACATGAAACCGAAATTATCTTGCAGTCCACGATTCTTCATTGCATGGGCCCCGCTGCGCGCTTGAACTGCGCGCTCGTGTTCGCTTCGCGAATCTGGGTGAGACGAGCACTGTCGGCTGCCAGCGATGAGCAGGGGATGAGGTTTTCCTCCGATGACCGGCTGTCAGATCAACGTTACGTTACCAGAGAGAATTTTGATGTTGATTAGAGAACGCAAATTATATGTAAGCCCGATTGTTATAGAACCGGGCTGGTAGTTCGCACGGGGGCGATACCTCAGTAGCATGCTCCAGCACACTCACGGAGACAGAGGCCCGTCGAGCATCTGTTCGTCATTCTTTCCAGCAATTTCCACCAGTTTTTTTGTCAACAGGAGGGGATTGGTGGCAGTCTTTTGGTTGACCAACGTGGTCTGTGTCGTTCGGCCTGATAACTTTGGATTTGCTTGATCTCGACCCAATTTTACCGTCCAACACCACAAGTCACCGCAACTGCTCGCAAAGACACGCGCTTAGCTCAACAGCGCCAAATAATTGCTTGGATCTGCCTGACTCGCCAAGATCACGACT
Organism: Allomyces macrogynus ATCC 38327; assembly: GCA_000151295.1. Lineage (NCBI taxonomy): Eukaryota > Fungi > Blastocladiomycota > Blastocladiomycetes > Blastocladiales > Blastocladiaceae > Allomyces > Allomyces macrogynus. Next base: position 44,560 of record GG745373.1, on the reverse strand, counting down.
GTGACACGACGCGTGTGGCCAACCCCAACCTCCACGGCCACCATCAAGCCGATCAACAAGCAAAATCAGTCATGAAGGTCTACACCAAGACAGGTGACCGCGGCACGTCTTCGCTCTACAATGGCGAGCGTCGCGACAAGACGGACGTGGTGTTTGATGCCATGGGCGCCGTCGACGAGCTGTCGAGCTGCATCGGGTGTGTTGCGATGCAAACCATCAATCTGGCCCAGATGAACAGGTGGATTGACGCCATTTCGGTGTTGATGTATGTAGGGTGGCCAACGAGTATTGCCAGGCCGCCAAGAATGGCTTGGAGGAGCTACTTGTCGAGGTGCGAAATCTTGCGTCTCGTTTCAAGGCAAATATATATATATATATATATAAACGCTACGAGTCTTACCCTGGTGCTTTCGCTTTTGGCTGTCACAGATCCAGTGCTGCCTGTTTGATGTCGGGTCTAACATCGCCACGCCGCGCCAAGCATCGGCCGACGCACCGTACAAGCTGCGTGCGTGTCTCTGCTCCGCTCCCTCCACTCAATACCTTGTCCTGACCTCGCCCTCTCCTCTCCACCAGAAAAGACGGCTTTTGACCCGGAACACGTGGCGACTCTCGAGTCGTGGATCGACCAGCTTGACGCGCAACTGCCGCCGTTGACCAACTTTATTCTCCCGAGCGGCGGGCTCGCGGCCACGCACCTGCACCAGTGCCGGTCGGTTGCGCGGCGCACGGAGCGCTCGGTGGTCCCGCTCGCGCGCGTCAACGAGGTGGACGAGGCCGTTGCGCAGTACCTGAACCGTGTGTCAGACTTCTTTTTCGTGGCGGCGCGGTACGCGGCCAAGAAGGAGGGCAACATTGAGCGCGTCTACATTGCCAAGCGCGTCGTGGAGCGTACGCTCTAGTCTGAGTCGATACCGTATGTATGTCACATTTTTTGAAAAGCACCGAGTTCTTTTTGTTGTGCGTGTCGTCCTGGCCCGAAGTGATCGCAAAGATGTTGTTGCTGAGCATCTTTGTACTTGAGCAGCAGCAACCTGCATCGGGCAATCATGCTTTCTCTGTTCGAGCAGTCACCTTACACTATGGAGGTAATCTCAAATCTGAAGTCACGATCTTTCGTCCCTTCCAGCTGGCGATCAACGGAGAGAAACTGGATCATGCAAATGCAGCTCCAAAACTCGTTTACTCAACATACATCGCCCACAACACACATGCCCGCATCTCAAACCTGGTTGCCTCTCGACACCAACGTGCACCTTCTCCACCCGTTCCACATCCTCCATCTCCTCCACCCCATCTTCGCGACCACCCACTGCCCTACTTGGCAATGGCGGCCGCGCCTCAGTTACCAAGCGAGCTTCGCCAAAATTGACTCTTCAGCTGTGCGCACACGCCACTTGCGCAGCTCGTCAAACAGCGGAATAATCACAGCGAGCGGAATTGGAACAAACCAATACATGGCCGGGATTGGCACCGTGCCCATGACCTTATTGCACGCCGGCAAGTAGACGACGAGCAGCGCAATCGTGAGCGACACGAGCATCGCAATGAACAGGACCGGGTTCCGCGTCGGCGGATGGTGCAGCATCGACGACCGGCGCAGTCGCGTCGCCTGCAAGTTGCCAAACTGGAGCAGCAACAGCGTCACGAAATACACACACTGGCCGCCAGCATTCGCCTTTTCGAGATCGGCCTGCGAGAGCCCACCAAACCCGTCGGCGTACTGGTCAAACGCGAAGAACAGGTCGCCAGGGACGAGACCCCATTCCCGCGTCATGTAGAGGAAGAACAAGCCGTGCGCGATCGTCGACTGGATCACACCGAGGAACAGGTAGGCGTGCAAGAGCAGCTTGGCATCGACCATGTTGTCCTTGCTCGGACGACGCGGTGGGCGGTCGAGCAGGTTCGACTCGGCGTCCTCGTACATGAGCGCAATCGAGGGCCCGACGTCGGTCATGATGCAGATGACAATCATCAAGAACCCGGAGAGCGGCAGCGGCACGCCGAGGAACAGGTTCATAAGTACGGGCATGAGCTCCGAGAACGTGCCAGCGGGCAGCAGGTACATACAAACCTTCTTGAGGTTCTCAAACACGACGCGGCCCTGGCGCAGAGCCTCGACAATCGACGAAAAGTTGGAATCAAGCAGGACCATGGCCGACGCGGCCATGGCCACGTCCGACCCGGACCCCATGGCAATCCCGAGATGCGCATTCTTGAGCGCCGGCGCGTCGTTGACACCGTCGCCCGTCACGGCCACAATATTGCCGCAATCCTGGAGCGTCTGCACAATCTGTAACTTCTGCTCGGGAGTCGTGCGCGCAAACACAATCTCCTGGTACTGGCACGCACGATGCCACTGGACCATGTTCATCTTGCGCAAGTCCGTGCCCGAGAGCAGCAGCGACGCATCCGTGAACCAATCGCCAAACTCAAACTGGTGCGTTTCCATGGAGTTCGCCGACGACGACGATATCAGCGCCTTCTTTTGCACCGCCGAGTCGCACTCGGCAGCGGCCTTTGCCTCGAAATCCGACTCGGACCCGTCGATTGCCGGTGCGACACCACCGAGGTCGGCCAGCGTGTGCACGACTTGGTGAGTGAAAATGCCCACTTGTTTCGCAATCGCCGCGGCCGTCTGCGGAAAGTCGCCCGTGACCATGAACACGCGCACGCCAGCACCGCGCACCGTCTCAACGACACTCGCCGTCTCGAAACGAGGTGGGTCGACAATCCCGACGAGACCGAGCACCACGAGCCCGCGCGAGACGAGCGCTTCGATCCCTGCATCATCATCGGCCAAGTCCGAGTGCACAGTTTCGGTGCGAGCACCGAGGAACGTGCGGCGAGCAATTAGCAGAACACGATGCCCACGCGACGACAGTGACACTTGGTGCGCGACGAGGGCCTCGTGTGCCTCGTCGGTCAGCGGCATGTCGCGGCCATCGACCGAAACGTACTTACGGCAGTGCGGGAGCAGGTAATCGGGCGCGCCCTTGGCGAGCAGGACTTGGTCGCCGTGCACGACAGAGCGGCCAGCGAGCAGAGAAAGAACCTCGGTGCCGGCATCGGCCTTGGTCGTGAGCACCGTCAACATGCGCTTGACCTTGGAGTTGAACGGCACGTGCACGACACGCGTCACGGCCGCGGCCTGCGACGGCATATCACATTGCGTGGCCGCAAACCGGAGTAGGGCCGAATCGGTCGCGTCGCCGCGGATCCGGCGGCTCACGATGGGAAGGTCCATGTCGGCCTCGTCAAACTCGGCGCCGTTGCAGAGGTGCGCGGCCGCAACGAGCGGCTTGCCGACAAACGCCGGGTCGTTGATGGTGCCGAGTGGGATCGGCTCGCCAATGCCCAGCGCCACGTCGACGACCGTCATTTGGTTGGTCGTCAGCGTGCCCGTCTTGTCGGAACAGATCACGCTGCAACAGCCGAGCGTCTCAACGACGCTGAGGTTCTTGACGAGCACGCGTTGGCGCAACATGCGCCGCGCGACAATGGTCAAGACGACCGTGACGGCGATCGGTAGACCTTCGGGCACGTACGCCACGAGAATGCCCATGTCGGTTGACAAGAAAGCTGACAAGCTCAAGAACGTTGGATACCGGTTGCGCAGGTAAAGCATATACCAGACGAGGCACGTCGTGGCCGTGACAATGCACAACGTCGCGATAATGTAGACGAACCGTTGGATCTCCTTTTGCAAAATCGACGCCGGCAGGCGCGTTGACGACGCGAGCTTGGCGACTTGGCCCATGAGCGTGCGGTCGCCCGTGGTCACGACCACGCCGAGCCCCGCGCCTTCGGTCACGAGCGTGCCCATGAGCGCAATGTTGTGCGTCTCGAAAAACTGGTCGTCGGTCGACTCGACGGTCGCGTGGATCGGGATCGCCTCGCCCGTCAAGATACTGTTGTCGAGCTTGAGGCCCGTCACTTCGACCAAACGCAGGTCGGCGGGCACTTTTTGGCCGGCGCGCAGGTGGACAATGTCGCCCGGCACGAGGTTGGCGACGGGCACAGCGACAATGGTCCCGTTGCGCAGCACGCTCGCCGACAGCGGTAGCATCGAGTTGATCGAGGCCATAATCCGCGACGTCTGGTAATCTTGGAACGCCGTGAAGCTGGCCTGCAGGACAATGACTGCCATGATCGCGCACGCGAGAGCAAGGTTCGACGAGGGCGGGTTATCACCACCGAGCGGCTCTATTGAGAGCGGCGCATGTCGAGAATTAGCGTCATGTCGAAAAACGACGAGAGTGAGGAGATCAAGTCGCCAAGTACGCACGCCACGAGATGAACACGATAATGCCCGCGATCCACATCAACGAAGCAAACCCGCCGAACAGGTACCCGGCAATCTTGCTCAGCCAGTCTGTCGGCGGCGGCGACAGCGCATTCGAGCCAAACTTGCCGAGCCGACGCGTGGCCGTCGCATCGTCGAGACCGCGGTCGAGACTCGTTCCAAACCGCAACGCCAGCTCGTGCAGCGTCAGCTTGTGCGCGTCGCCGTGATCTGGCGCACTCTTGCGACCACCACCGCCATTGCTCTTGATCGTCAGCTCATGCGTCAGCGTGCGGTAGTTGATGGCGAGCTCGGCCGCCTCGCCATGGTGCGTCGTGATCTCGCGCGCGAGCGGGATGGTCGTGGCTGACCCGGCCGTAGAGAGGAGCGACGCGCGCTTTGACTTGGGCGTGCCCGGCGAGAGACCTGCTTCTTCGCGCGGTCCGAGAGTCATTCTTGGACGCGTCGCAGGATGGAGCGGACGAGACGGCTCGAGAGCGAAATGACGGGGACAAACGGCTGGATACAGGTCGCACGACGTCGAGACACGAGCTGGCGTCGATGGAGAGCATGGCAGCGGTGCGCGGCATGCGACGATTTATACGCGACGCCGGCGCGAGCGGCGTGAGGTGGGCAGAGCGGCACTGCAGTCAAAGAACGACCTCGCGACTCGGCGACATCCTTGGTGACCTCTACTATGTGTGCGGGGATCACCCACACGCGTGCGCGCTCTGGTGCGGCCCCCATGAGCGCGCGTCCCTTCATCCAGAAAGTCGAGCGACCGCGATCTCGAAACAGGACAGGGAGCAAGCATGTCGCACTTTGTCGCCATGAAGCACAACGAGCAGTGACCGCGGCGAGCTTGTCGAGGACAGATCACGGGTCCACAACCATTGTTGACGGTTGCAGCACCACCGCGACACCACTCGCCGACGCGAGCGCGCGGGGGCACAATGGCGCGCGGGGGCACAATGGCGCGCGCGTCGCGCTCGCTCGTTGAATTTTTTCATTGACCGTGTTGGCAACGACGGGGACGCCCAACGGGACGGTGGACGGTGAGGGTGAGGGCGCGATCAATGCTTGGCGGCGGCGACGGCGAGCGCGTCGGGTCCCTGCAAGGCAAGGGCACCCAATCGGTGCGGGGGGCGTGTCAGGGTACCCGACGCTGATACTGAACGGCCCCTGAGTGTTGATTGCGGTGGGTGGGGGGAACAACGGGCAGAGGAAAGATGGTGGATGTATGATGCGTTTTGCGTCGGTCGTTGGAGGGCGTTGGCAGATGCCGTGACGTGGCGTGTCGGATCAGAGGTCCCCCGATGAAGCGCAGTTCTGCGTCGCATGTGGGCGCAAGGGCCCTCCTCCGCCACGCCAGGCAGCCGCCAAAAATGTCCGCGAAGCACGAAAGCGTCCTGGTGAGGTTGGTTCCAGTGCGTTTAGCGCTCCATAAAGGGCGACGACGGGCGAACAGTGCTCATTCTCGCACACAACGGCATCAAAGCGGAAGGGTGCGACGGTAAGGGTGCGATGGTGGCGAGGGGGCAGCGCCAGCACAGCCGCGTCGACGCGGAGCGACGAGACGCTCCACAAGCCAGGAGTACACCATTTCATTCAAAAATGCTGACGCAAAGACACAAACCTTCCACTGTGATCCCTGGGTACCGAACGCCTGCTACCGTTTCCGAGCCCGCTTAGATGGCGGCGCTTCTGCATCTGCCGCCGCTAGCCGATCCGCTCGTGGTCGGCCGCCACGACGCGACGCAGAAGAAACTCCTCGACCGCGGCCACCACCTCGACCTGCACCAGTCCGAGACCCACTCGCACCGCCCGACCCCGCGCCATCATCACTCAACTCGGCATCATCCTCTTCGGCGACGGGGGCAGCCGCGGCCGGGTCCCCCGGGTGGAGCTTCACCAGGCACAGGTGCACGTCGATGCCAGCGGCGAGAAGCGAGTCGATCCACACGCGCTGCTTGTCCGAGAGCGTGTCGTGCGGGCCCTTAACCTCGGCAAACACGACTTTGTACTCCTGGTCGGCATCCACCGCGCTCGCTTCTTGGTCTTCGGGCCGCGGGGATGGCGACTTGGTCCATAGACACAGGTCGGGCATGCCCGCCGCGTTGTGGTAGTAGTCCTCGGCAAAGAAACGGCAAATCGTCGCGAGCGCCGGACCGCCAATGGCCTAGGGTGGAGAAGACAAAGGCACCATTCAGCATTTCAATCATTGCCGGCCGGAAATCGCAGCGGTGGTGTACGTACATTGGCGACGAGCGCCAAGTCGTCCCACGCGAGACCCCAATTGACGCCTGCGATGAGCGTCCTCTCCTCGCGCTCGGCGTGGTCCACCCGCTCCATGATCGAAATGAAGTCGCCACTCTCAATCTGCGCCAGCTTGCGCTCGATTTGCTCTTGCCGCGACCGGTAAAAGCACTCGGATCCCAAGTCCAGCGGAGCCGCTATGAATCGGCGAGAAGTGGGGTCAGTTGCGGCTATTGCGATCGGACGTGAAGATATCGAGCACGCACACTGGTACGGCGTCTCAAAAACACCCGGAACCGACGCGTCAAACAGCTCGTCAAAAAACAACAATCCAAACAACGTGCACAGCATGCTGTTCTCCGAACACGAACCGCCCGCAAACCCTTCGTGAGCCAAGTACGACCGCAGCGCATACTCTTCCACGCCCACCTGCTCCAACGCCGGCACCTCGCCTTGGTCGTCGTCGCCGCGACCGGCAACTTGGCCGCCATCCTCGCCACCCTGCGCTGCCGGATCGGGCCACCAATACCGCGGCTTCAACCCGACACTCTCGACGACGCGCGTCGCGTACATGACGTGCTCGTGCGGCGTCCGGAGAGCCACCTCCTCGAACCTCCGTTGCTCGCGCCATGGAAGGCGCAGCTGCACTTGAACGCGCGCGAGCCGCCGCTGCAATGCCGTGCGTGCGCTCGGATGCGTGCGCGGGTCCTCGAGGCCGCGAATGCATGTCGCGTGCGCGGCCTTGAGTTGCTTCAAGTGCGCGTGCTGGATCAGCGCCGCGTCCTTGTACCAGTCGCCGCGCTTGGCTGGTGGAGAACATGAAGGTCAGCGAGCGGCGCGTGCGTGTCATGATGCGGCGCGAGAACAGACCTTGCCGGAACAGGTGCTGGTTGAGGAGCGCCTCGAACAGGTCGAGCGCGTCGGCGTGGCGCTTTTGCTTGGCCAAGAACGGGGCGTAGATTTCGAGGGCCTTGGTGCACGGCCACCCTGCGAAAACGAACGCCGGCGTGTGAGTTGCGTGTGAAGCAGCGCGCCATATGACGGGCGTGATCGTACCAGGGCAGTATCGCTGATACCACTCGATCCCCGTGATATGGCCCAGCTCGTCGCGCACGGCCTGGTCCCACATGGGCCGAATCTGGTCGTACACGTGCTCCGCTGCCACCGGGTCGTTGGCCTCGACGACCTCGTCCATAGCCTGCCGCCACTGCAGCGCGCGTTCATACGCGAGCAAGTCATCGCGCGTCGGGAAGACGAGCCCGGATCGCGTGCAGTCGGCGCGCGGGAACTTGACGCGACCGATTTGCGTCAAGATTGCCGTGGTCAAGGTCCCTTCGCCCCACGACCGCCAGCGAAAGTAAATGAGGTCGAGCCGCGTCATAAGCTGGTTCACGTCGGCCGGGATCTTGACGAGACGGCCAAGAAACGTTGTTGCTGCGGCAAGCGCGCGGGTGCGGGGCGACGGTGCGAGCGAGCGGAGTGACTCTTGGATCTGCGCCTACACGACGAAATGAAGCGCTTTGTCAACCACTGAACGCAAATTGCGACGGCACAATGGGGAATCTCGGGACCTTGTTCAACGACGAAATGCCTGGCACGCTCACGCGTATCGACTGCACAATCTGCTTCATTTCGTCGATGGTCATAACAGAAACCCACTCGAACCACAGTGTGCCGACCCGAGAGTCTTCCTTTACGTGGTCATCTCGCGAGTCGTTGTCTGGCACCGTCTGATCCAGCTCCTCGACCAACCCAAAAACGAGCAGCTCGTCGAGCGCGGCCGTAATCTCGGTGGGCGAGGACCCCACGTCTTGGTACTCGAGAAAAGACGAGACGCGCAGCCACTTGTCGCGCTTACGCATGAGAATACGGCAATACAGCGACTGCGCCGGCTCTAGAAACCGGTGGAGAAGGAGCGCGCGGATCTTGTCAGGTATATTTCCAACTTGCTGCTGGACCAGTGACTCATGGGCCATGGCTGACTGCATCGCGAAAAGCGCCGGCCTGTTGGCATGGCCATGCGACGTGGATGACCGCACCCGTTGCGCCGAGGAAGAGATCGAGGCGACCACGTTCGTCGTCGCTCAAGAGGTGCGATTCGTGGTCGTGAATGGTTTGTACTTGAGTCGTGAAGAGCGCGCGGTACATGGTCGCAAGCACGATTGCTGGTCCTGACGGGTTTGGTTGAAGCTGCTGCTGGTGGTTGTAATCCAAGGTCGAATCTCACTTGCTGGCGGCCATCATTTGCAGCTTGCAGCGAATACATGGGTGACGACGCGAGCGTTGCTCACGCTTGGAAGACGACCGTGCATCGACGTCGGAAATGAAATGGGCAAAAATGCCCGAAAAATCGAAATCCAAAGTGTTACGTCACACGTGACGCTTCAGGGCCTGAGGTGGAGTGAGCGGCCGAGCCGCTTGCACAACAGCTGTGACTTGAGCCTGCACCGCCAACACTTGGCCGAAAAGAAGAGAGCGCAGCTTGTGCCTGCCGACTGCAGGTCGTCGCTCTGATCTCCTTCGCTGTCCCTGACGGCCCCACGACCGACCCCAAATTGGTCGCTCCACTCGCTCGCAACTACCCGCAACCCGCTACACGCACCATGTCCGCCGCCGTCGAGCACAAGCCCGCCGCCGAGGCCGCGCCCGTTGCCACCGCGCCCAAGGCCGGCGTGCACCCGCTGCACGACAAGTGGGTGCTCTACTACAACGGCCCGTCCAAGGACAAGTCGGCCAACTGGGAAGACCTCGTCAAGCGCGTCATGACCTTTGACACGGTCGAGGACTTTTGGGGGTGGGTATCCCGATCGACATCGACCGACCGTGCCGTGCTCTTGCTGCTGCCACGCCTGCTCGCGCGCACCGCACCGCACCGACGCTTTTGATTCTCTGGCGTGGACGATACATTTCTGATTATCCGCCGTGATATGGTTCCCGTTTGCGATTCCAGCCTCTTCAACAACATCCCGCGCGTCGAGGACCTCGCCAACCAGTCCGACTACAACCTGTTCCGAGACCCGATTTTCCCGGCCTGGGAGCACCCTGATAACCGCGAGGGCGGCAAGTGGCTGCTCGCCGTGAGCGGCGGCGACATTCAGGGGCTCTCGCGCATGTGGCTCGACAGCGTACGTGTGCCCGACTGCCCATCTTTGCGCCTGACGGAACCCGGATTGCAGCTGACCGTTCATCGCATCGCCGTCAAGTGCCTGTTTGCGATTGGCGAGCAGTTCGAAGACACCAAGGAGATTTGCGGCGTTGTCGTCTCGGTGCGCCCGCGCGGCCACAAGCTGTGCCTGTGGACACGGTCGGCGCTCGACGAGGAGAAGACCGTGGCGCTTGGGTGCGTTTCTCATCGTTTCGCTTTCACACTTCCTCGCACTCTGATCTGACCCTTTCCGTGGATTCTCACCAACAGCAAGGCGTGGAAGGAGGCGCTCGGCCTGGGCCCCGAATCGAAGATTAAGTACCAGATCCACTCGACCTCGGTGCAGTCGCAGCGGTCGTTCCCCAAGGGCGAGGCCTACTCGCTGTAAATATGGCGCTAGTGTTCCTTTGTCACGTTCGTCGTTTGCTTTTGGTCCCGTGTGGGCCGAGGACCCGCTCGTCCTCGCCGTGCGCCGCGCCTTCGCGTTCCGAGATAGTCCTTGGTCCCCGGGCCGGGTTCGTTTTGCGAGCCGTTTGATCTCTTGCTGGTTTTGGGCTTGATCTTACCCTCGGTTGGTTGGTGGGTGGGCTACGTTACCGTTGGCTTTGGTTGGTGATTTGCGCCTTTCGAATTTGGGCACCGTTCATTTGTGTTTTCTGAGTTCTCTCGTTCATTCACGAACCCCATGGCATTGATCAAAAATGGTTTCCCCTTGACATGCGGACTGCGAATATGCCAAACCAACCCCACGCCATCACCATCACCACTTTCACGACGGCGCGCCTGTGCTCGCATTCTCCTGCGCGCCGGCCCCACCCACACTGACCTCACGCAACAGGAACGAGATCCACTTGTCCGACAAACTCTGCTGGAACGCCGGCGGTTGCTGTTGCTGTGACTGTTGCTGCGCGGGCGCCATCTCGTCGGCGTGCACGGACGAGACGCGGCGACTCGCGCTGACGGATCCGGGTACCGACGGTGGAGCGAGCCCGACGGCCGCGTACTGCTCGGGGCTGAAGCATAGCATACCGGCTAGCAGGGAGAGGACTTCGGGTCGCCGATCCTGCTGGACCATGAACTGCACGATCAGGTTGGCGACGAGTTGCCGGTCGACTTCGTGGTGCTTGGCGAGTTCGGTGAGCCTCGTTTGGATGTGGTTGGTCAGCGAGTGCACTAGAACGTGCGAGAACAGAGGGCAAGTCAGTTGCAAGGTCAGCCAATCGCGGCAGAGCAGAAAGCATCGTCGAACCTTCGGCCTGCAACTCTCGCACCGTGCGGCTCTTGTCATTCACCATCTCCTCCAACTCAGCAATCCTCGCCGCTGCCGTACTCGCCGCGACATCCCGCGCGCGCACATCCGCGACCGCCGCATCCAATTTGCGCTGCAAGTGCGCGACGCGGTACTCCACATCCGACGCGTGCGCGGCCTGCATCGCGTCCATGGCCGCTTGCAGCGCGACCAACTGCTCGTGGTGGTGCGCCGCCTCGGTCGCCGCCGCCTCGGCCTCGTCGCGCGCCGCATCGCGCTCGTCACGGAGCGCCTCGACTTCGCGGAGAGCTTCGTCGCGCGCGGCCTCGGCCGCGTCGGCACGGTCGGCCTCGTCGGTGACTTGTGCGGCCTGCGCGTCAATTTCGGCGTGCGCGGCGTCGAGGTCGGCCGTGGTTTGCGCCAGTCGGTCGCGGAGCGTGCCGAGTTCGGCGAGACGGGGGGTCGCAGCCTGCAGCCGCTCGAGCAGCGTCGCGTGCTCGTGCTGCAGCCGGTCGTGCTCGGCCTGCAGCGGGTTCGGGCGGCGGCGCAGTTGGTCGATGGCGGTGCGGATAAAGT
>GG745373.1:18702-32820 GCA_000151295.1 Allomyces macrogynus ATCC 38327 | reverse complement strand
CGCGTTTGGCATCGAGTGCAGCACGTAGTGTGCGACTCATGCTCGAGCTCGGCTCGCGCGACGGTGACGACCCGTTGGCGTGCAGCGACTTGATGGCCGAAACCATGGGCGAGGGCGGGAGCGGCGTGGTCGTGGCGAGATGCTCCATGCGAGGACTCGACATGGTCGGGCTCGCGAGGGTCGGGCTCGTGATGGTTGGGGTCGTCATGGTCCTATCGACAGTGTTGGTCGCGGCGGCGAGCATGTCCGAGGGCACGTCAGCAGCAAGGTCGGGCGCGGGTTCGTTCACGACAGGGATCGAAGCGTCGGGAGCTGGAAAGAGAGCTGGAGAGAGAGGGAGAGAGGATGCCGAGGACAGGGAGCAGCGCGGTCAGGAGACTAGACTTCGCGCTGAGCAAGGTCGCCACGTCGAACAAACCCGAAACGTCTTCAGCAACGGCGTGCTCACTGCTCGTCCCGGCGGCATCGCTGGCGTGCTTTCGGCTTGCACGGTCGGCGCCGTCGTCATGTGCCGGCGACAAGGGGGCGTCGGTTGACGTTGGGTCGGGCATGGGCGGGTCCATTATTGCAGTGGATCGGATCGCAGCGGCTGGGGTCGGTCGGCGCGTCGCGGGCGCTGCCGGTGGTCGGTTGCTGGGGGCGCTCGGCAGGGCTCTGGCGCGCAAGCAAAGTCGTGCTCGTCGTCGACGTTGCACCGTGGCCGGCAGGCAACGGAGAGCAGCGGCTTCCGCGAAAGTGCAGCTGGGTCGCGGGCACGTGCGTGGCGACCCGGCGAAACGGGCGAAAGCAGTGTCGAAAGGCAAATGAAGGCTGCACTCATCAGCGCAGCAGCTGACTCCCTCTTCTCTTGCTCTTGCTCTTCCGTTCTCCTTCGGTTCCTCCACGCTCCGCGCCCGCCCACCACCACCCCGGCTCGCACTGTCCGCTCTGTCCTCCTCTGTCTTCCCGGCTACGCACCACGGCGCGCAACCTGTTGCTGCGGCTTTTCTCGCGATCCAACCGCGCGCCATCTTTACGGCTGCCCGCACTCGCCGCCCCCCACTCCTCCAACACCATGCCGCCCAAGCGCAAGGCCGCCGCCGCCACTGCCGGTAGCCCGCCCGCCGCCACGACCACCACGACGCGCGCCACGAAGCGCCGCACTCCCGGCGACAAGTCTGCGGCCCCTGCCGCCAAGAAGCGCGCGACAACGGCGCGCAGTACCACCGCCAAAAGCACGGCCGCGTACGATCGCCACCATGCCACTTGAGCGATGGCGGCGGACGGCGGACCGAGTACCCGATCCGTTGTGCCGCCCAGCACCCGCAGCGTGAGTGCCAGAGAACTGACTTGGATCCCGGCTGGTTTGGATTGCGCACGACCAGGCCGGTACGTCTCGCGCTTGCGACGCGTTGACTGTCTCAGACGCCGCGACTGATGTGCCCGATGTTCCTTTAGTTTTCGGCCGCAAGCTGTCGTGCCTGGTTCGACTCGTACGCCGGTGCGTCGTGTCCCTGCTCCCTGGTTAGGATCGTTCACGCGTTCGGATCCTTCGCTGACCTGTCTCTCCGCCTTCAACAGACCCCGACGAACCGGAAACCATTGGACCCGACGGCATCGAGCGGCTGTGCAATGACCTCGGCATGGACCCGGCCAGTGTACGTCCCGATTCCGTGCCATCGACTCACATACCCAACGCGATCCCCATATTGATGGCCCCCTCGATCATCTCCACCAGTTCCCGATCCTCGTTCTCGCCTTCACGCTCAACGCCGCCGACCTCGGCACGTTTACGGCATCCGAATGGACCGTCGCCATGACCAAGCACCAGCTGCACACGACCGAGCAGCTCAAGGCCTTTCTCAACCACGACGCCGCTCGCATCCAGGCCGACAGATGGCTCTTCCGCGACTGCTACAAGTACGCGTTTGAGCTCATGCGGCAACCACCCGCACGCGCCGTACCGCTTGACATGGCCACCGACATGTGGCCCTTGGTCCTGGGCCACCAGGCGCAGTGGGCGCGCGTCACGGCCGATTGGCTCGCGTTCTTGAGCGAGGAGAGCCGCGGGGTCAAGGTCATCACGCGCGATCAGTGGACGAGCTGGCTCGACTTTGTCTCGCAGACGACGCCGCCGTTCGATCAGTACGATGCGGATGGGTCGGCATGGTGCGTTTGTCGGTTCTTCATGTTTTGAGGATTGGGATTGCTGACGGTGTGATCGATGTCGTGCCTCCAGGCCCACACTCATGGACTCGTTTGTCGCGTGGTATCGTACACGAGCAGGAGCATCGCGTTGATAAATCGCCATGGGTGTGTCTCTTGTATGACGCGAGGAGAACGCTCTCAGACCGTTTGCATGTGCTTGCCGACCGGTCGAAAGGCAGGGAGGGAAGCGGGCCAGGCCGCGCCGCTGCAACCATTTGTACAAAAACACCTGCTGTCGCCGGTTTCGTTGTTGTCGCATTTTTGGACGCAGCGGCATGGAAGAAGGGTGTCCGGGTGTCCCCGACGCTGGGAGGGAACGTGCGCAGGCAAACGTTGGCGTGAGGTTGTTTTGTTCCAAAATTCCTTCGCGTCCCTCAGCAACCGTGCCATCTGTGCGGCATCCAGCTCACTCATCCTTCTACAGCACACCCTTGACAGTCATCGTCGCTTCGCCGGCTCTGCGCTTCTCGAGAAATCGCCGGGGAGCTGCTCCAACCTGCCTGCCACTTGCTGCAACGTCCTCGCCCGCCCCAAATACCATCGACCCGAGTTGTTACTGCTCCTACTTGTGCCGACCGGCCGTACCAATCTCCCTCGACACCCGCCCATCAATCTCCCTGCCACGATGCTCCACTGCAAGTGCACGTGCGGCCTCAACACGACCATTGTCCCCGTCGATGCCTGCACGGCGTGCAAGATTGCGCTCTGCTCCAGCCTGCCGTCGTCCGCTGACTATACGTGCTCACCGACCGCCGAAACGACGCTCGATGCCGTGTGTTTTGATCGCGAGTCGGTCAAGGACGAAGTCTTGGTCGGCTTGTACCTGGCCATTCTCGGCGTGTTGCTTGTGACGGCCGCGTTCCGCCCGTGGGTGACGCGCATGGTCAACCGCATCCAGAGCGTTCGTTCGCGGTTTGCTTTCTTGGTCAACGTTGGCGATTCGTGGTCACTCATGATTGACGATGGTTGGGCGTTGGTAGAGGCGACTCGCGTCGATTTCCCGGTTCCTCGACCTCGATTGATTCATTGCCCTTTGCGGCTCGCGGTACCGCTTCTCGTCTCACGCGCCAGACATCGCTCCCCTTGTACATACCAAACATAGCTCCTTTTTGCCCTCCACGTGTTGCTTTGCCTGCTCCGATCCGAGTTGCAACCAGGTCACTGCATTTTGTCCTGCGGCTCGCTCGCTCTGTCGCTTCGCGATTGCCCGACCGGCCGCGCTTTGGTTCCACACTGCTCGACCGGCCGCTCGCTGCCATGAGGAAAGGGATCAGCTCAGACATAGGTCTTTGCATTGACAATAATCACAATCAATGGCCGCAACGCGGCGGCCACAAGCAATAGCTACGTGGGTAGGTACTGGTCCGGTCGACCGGCCAGAACAAACAATCCGTCCACGGCGCACTTGGCCTCTCGCTCTACCAGTCCTCGAGTTACCGGGTGCGAGACTCCAGGGTCGACGCTTGTCGCGTCGGCTGAGCACGGCCGCTACGATGAGTTCTTTCTTGGCGCGGCCTGCTGCGCGACTTGCTGCGCAATCGCCAAAAAGTGCTTGAGTTCGCCGGGCGTTGCGTGTTTGATCTAGCGGTGCGTCGACGGAAACAAGGGCTCGTCAGTGGAAGGTCTTGAAAACAGGTGCGATGCGCTTTCCATCAAACGTACCGTCACGGGCGACTCGCGCACGGTGAGTGCTGGCGGGTTTGCAATCGTTGCCGCGATCGTCTCGCCCGTCAGTTCGACCAGCGATGCGCTACACAAGACCGCAATTGGCAGCTGAGCACGTGTTTCAACACTGGCGACGACTCGCGACCGAACAGCACGTACTGGTCCTTGTGGTCAAACAAGACGCGCGTCAACTTGCCAACGTTCGCAAACGCCGCGTGCATGTCTGCGACCATCGTCCCCTCTGGGATCCCGCGCACCGTGAAAAACCCGTGCGGCGGCGGCCGCTTGGGCGCGGGCGGCGCAGCGGCCGCGGGTGCCGGATCCAGTGCCGGTTTGGGCGCTTCGGTCATGACCACATCGCCCTGCTGCGTCGCTGCGGGCGGGGAAATTGCGCCGTCCTCGGCCGTGTCCATGGGAGACCCGTGGCCATTCTCGCCGTTTGTCGTCGACGACGCGGCGCCGTCGGTGCTGGTCGATGCATGCGGCTGGTCCGTCGCGGTCTTGCCGTTGGTGGTCGCGGTGGTGGAGGTCGCATTCGACGCCGCCGGTGCCGCCGGTGCCGTGTCGGTGATGAACTCGGTGCGCACTTTTTCGTCGAGGTTGTGCGGGTCGGTGAAGAACGATTGCGGGTCATCGATGCGGTGCACCTAGTTGGATCGGGGGAGAGCGAGTCAGCGCGGGCCGGATCGAATTACAAGTCGCGTGAAGGCCGTACCCGCAGTCGCGACCCGTAAAACTCTTGCCCGTTGACCAGATGCGCTCGTAGCGTGTGATCATTGGCCATCGACACAAACGCGTAGCAAATGCTATCGGTGCGCACGTACTTCCAGTCCAAGTAGAGCACGTGGCCGTGCGCCGAGAAGAGCGACCGCAACTGCAGCACGCGACTGCCCGTCGGCGGGATATTGGTGACGAGAAACACGGCGGGCGGCGCCTTGTTGGGCACGATATGCTTGTCCTGCTCGTCAAGCGGCTCCACGCGCAACATCCGGCCCGTGCGCACGACCCCGTTCAAGTTCACCATGCGCTGTGCCATGACCGACGTGCGGCCCATTTCGACAATCGCGCACCCGCCGGCGGAATGGTCCGAGGCCGCCTCCCAGTGGAAATCGTAGGCGGGGCCGCACTGCGAGAAGAAGTCGAGCAGGTGGTGCGTCAGCGACCGGTCGGCGGGCAAGTTGGTGATGCGGAACCGTGCGATCTTGTCCGGGTTCAAGGGCGCGCGGCGCGACCGGACGGGTGGGGGCGACCGCGACCGTGACCGCGAGTGCGACTCGTGCCAGTGACCGCCGCGCGGACCCATTGATGGACCGCCGTACGACGACCGGTCGTAGTCCGGTGGGCGGCGGTACGGTGGGGAACGCGACCGCGACCCGTGACTGCTCGGATAGCCCCTCTGCAGGTACCCACGGCCAGGGCCCATGCCCGGTCTGCCCGGGTAGTCGGGGCTGCGGCTGCGGCTGCGACTCCGGCTCCGACTGCGGCCGCGATGGCTGGGTCGACCGTAGTCGTCTTTGTACGCCGGAACTGGCGGGACCTCGACGGCGGATTCGGCGGCACGGTCGAGAGCGTTGACCTATGTCGCGGGTGCAGCGAGAGAGGCCAGAAACATTGCGCCACGCGATCGCGGATGATGAGTCTAGGAGGAACAGGAATGGCGAGACGTGAACATGAGCAAACATACGTAGTCCTTGGCCAAATCAATCGGCAGCGTCGGGCGGAACAGCTTCAAGGTGCGTCCGTGGAACGGCCGCTGGCGCAGTCCGCGCGCCAAGGTGGCCTCGATTCCGTGCGTGTTGTGCACCTCGATCATGGCGTACGATTGCATTGTGTTGGGCCGTTTCGGCTCGAGATCCCACCGGTACTTGAGCAGCTGCCCGCCGATTTGGCGAATGTACTCGGAGAGCGTCGTGCGCAGCTCCGAGTGCTCGGGCAAGCCCTTCAGGCAGTAAACTGGGTTGCCGTCCGGCGAGAGAGCAACGGGCGCGATAGACGAAGTCGATGCCGAGGCGCTGGCCATGGAGGAAGTGGCCGCGAGCCGCGCGAGCGAGGCCAGGGGGGGTGCCGGGAACGTCGATACGACCGACGGCATCGCCTTGGTCGTGGCCGTTGCCGAAGTGCCCGCCGTGGCGGCCGGCTTGGGCGTGGCGGGCACCGAGCGCGCAGAACTCGCAGCGACATAGGTCGGAGCCGCGTGGTGCGGCACGGTCAGCACTTGGCTGATCCCGCCAGCGCTCAACACGGCCTCATCGATGATCATGGGCAGCGTCATGGCGGCACGCACGACGGCGCGACCGGCCGACGACAACTGCACATGGGCATTGGCGGCAAGAATTTCGAGCAGTGGGTGGTGCGTGATGCCGTCGCGCGAGTAGGTCGGCGACACGAGCTCAAACCGCCGCGTGCCACCCATCGTCGCTGCGTCGTGCAGCGCACGGATCTCAAACCGGATCGTGTACTGCGGCACCGAGACACGCACGGGTTCCAGTCAGTTATGGGGAGCGCCGAAGCAGAGGGCGAGTCCAGCGAACGTACATCGACGGGATCGGGCGCCATGGCGATGTCGTTGCTGTCTCGTTCGCTTGCACTGGGTCAAGCTGGACGAGTAGCGCGATGGAACGGCGAGCAATAGCACGCTGGCGCAGGGTGCAAACGCCGGCTTGCACCAGATGCTGGTCGCGTCAGACTGGTGCTGGGGGTCGAGGTCAACGGCGCGAGGGAATTTGCTTGCCCTGTCCTGCCGAGCTGGAGATCCTGGTCCGGTGCTGCCCACACCGCTGCAGGTCCAAATTCGGCTGATCGGCGCGCCGGCAGCCAAGTGCGTCGAGCTGTGGAAGAGGAGGGGGCCGGCCAAAAGGAGGGAGATTGGTTGCTCAAAGCGCTGTGGCCGTCGAAGGAGTGGTGGTCGTCGAGAGCAACTGGAGAGCAAAGGCAGCCAACGGCCCATGCACGACGAGCAGCCGCTTGGCCCTTGGACGCGGTCAACGCGTGACTTGCGCGTGGAAGAAAGACCTGTTCAATTTGGCGATTTTCGAGGCCTGCGGCATCAGGTCCGACATGAACGGCATCGTCGGCGCTCTGCGTCGGCGCCCGCCTGTGCGCGCGCTGACATCGTCCTCGAAGTGTGTGGGGCCGATCATGAAGTCGCTCAACAGGTTCGCAGCGAACCCGACCTGCCATCCATCCATCGGTTGGCCGGTGCATCAAGCCCGAACACAAAAAACCGATACATTTTGCTGCTGTGTATTTGATATCATCAGTCGCGTCCATTCTCGTGCACG
Source organism: Allomyces macrogynus ATCC 38327 (assembly GCA_000151295.1). NCBI lineage: Eukaryota > Fungi > Blastocladiomycota > Blastocladiomycetes > Blastocladiales > Blastocladiaceae > Allomyces > Allomyces macrogynus. The sequence continues at coordinate 25,687 of GG745373.1, read as the reverse complement.
GCTTGCAGCAAGACGCGCGTGGTTGCGTTGATCCATGGTGCGCAAACGCGTTCGACCTACGTCGACGCAAACAGGTTGAACAGGCCGAGCAAGTACCCCACAATCTCGTCGGCGCCCATCTTGCTCTCGCCGTAGACGCGGTCCACAAACGTGATCGGCACCTGGAGTTGAACGTATGGTGCCGCGTGAGTTCACGGTCGCGCATTGGCATGGGACCGAACTGTCGAGTTCGCGTTCGTACCTCGCCAATCGTGAAGCCAAACTGCCGCGCGCGCACCATCATTTCCATTTGGAACACGTAGCCCTTGGAAATGGTGGCCGAGATCAGCTTCGACAGCACCGGCTTCTTGTAGAGCCGGAACGACCCAGTCAGGTCCGACACGCCCGGTTGCAGCAGCGTTGCCGCAATATAGTTGGCCACGCGACTGGGTCATCGAGGAATCATTCTCACGTTAGTTTCGGTGCGTTCACCGCCGTGACCGGCTCTATTTGCGCCGAGGTCGAGCTGGGGCCGAATAGCAAACCGTACCTCGTCAGCTTGCGACGCAGGTCCCACCCGTGCACGCCGCCACCGGACGTGTACCGCGTGCCCGTGACCACGTCGTAGTTGTTTTGCTTTTGCAAACGAATGAACTCCGGAATGAACTTGGGCTACATTCACAAGCACGGGCCGCACGACGTGAGCTCTGGATCCAACACGGTGCCAGCGCAGCAAAAGCAGGCCGTACGTGGTGCGACATGTCGGCGTCCATGATGATAATGTAGTTGCCCGTCGCGCGCTTGATGCCGTCAATGTAGGCCGTGCCGAGACCGAGCTTGCCCGGGCGCGGGTTGAGCACAATGTGCTCCTTGCCGTACGCGTCCTGCAGCTGCTTGGCAATGTCGAGCGTGCCGTCGGGCGAGTTGTCGTCGATGATCACAATCTCGTAGTTGATGCCGCTAATGTTTTCGAAAGGAATTGTCGCGTGCACGGCGACCGGGCGCGTGAGCCTGCTGCTGCAGCTGGTCGATCAGTCGGCATGGGCGGAGCGGGCACGCACTATTCGCGGAAGACCTTGACGAGCATCCAGACAATGACGGGCAGGTTTGGGCGCGCTTCGTTGTAAGGTGGGCAGCAGGACCGAGTACTTGTCGGACGGGCGCAAGCCCGAGAAGAATCGCCAGATGCGACACGCGTCGTCGCCGAGGATCCGCCCATCAACGACGTCAGGAGCGAAGCCATGGGGTTGAGCTGAGAGTGGAGTTGCAGCGAGCGACGGTGGTGCTGGTGCTGGCGCAGTTCAGCTGCAGATGGTTGGTGGTCGTGGCCGTGGTCGTGGTCGAATCGTGGAACCGAGCGCCGGAGAGCGCGTGGCGAAACTTGGGCAGCAGCGACCCCTCGGTGCATATCGAGCACGTGCACAGGGTGGAACCGACGCCGGAGCACTCCTTGAGGAGACCTTCAGCTCACCATGGATTGATATCTATTCATTCCCCCGCTGGCAAGCCGGCCACGCCAGCTCAGTCTGCCGCTCCATCGCGACCGCGGCCCACGGCCTGCGGCTGATACACGGCGACATGGTCGTTTGGGTCTACGATCCGCTGATTGATCAAACATTGAATCGCCCATTTGACCATGACACAGATCAGACCTCGTGTGGAGGCTGCGCTCCATCGCGCTGCTGATGGCGCTGCAGTGGCAGGATCGTGCTCGGACTTCCGACGAGTGCCACGGCGGCCTCGTCGGCGTGCACTGGCCACTGGTTTTGTGTCTAAGCTGGCCGCATCTGGGTCAAAATCGTTCGAGACCAGCCAGTATGTGGCTGTTGATGCGGAAATGACGAGTATCGTGCTGGCTCTAATGGTCGCACCAAGAGTGTGGCGGGTCAGTCAATGTTGGCCGACTCACGTCCGAGTTCATGGTAACTTCATATGCTTGCAGAATACGCGTCCATTCGTCAAGGTACTTGAAGCCATCCGCAATCGCAACCGCCACGCCCTGCAGACATGCGGCGTGCGTCACGGCCGACAAAGGCGCCTGCAAATTGAGCGAGTACCCATTCGGGAGCCAGTACAAGTCCATTTCAACGCGCCTTTTCTAGGCAAGTGGCAAGGGACATGGTCATCCATGTCCTGAATTGATTGGGACAGCTGAGGGACAAGACGAACCTGCGCATTGCACACAATGATCCATTGGCAGGACAAGCATGGCATGGTGTGCGCAAGCACAAACAGATACTTGGGCGTGCGTTTCAGAACCGTGGCCAGGCAGCTAAACAGTGCGCGGTTGAGCTCAGTGCTGTTGAGGTTGTCAATGATGCGGCCTGGAAAGACGAGTCAACGTCGTGTCTGTGAACGGGCCGATTCAGTCAAAAATTTGATCAGCAAGTATGCACCACCATGCTTTTCGACAAGATCCGTCACACGGTCCCGGCCAAACTTGGTGAGCACAGGTTCTACGTCAGCATTTTGGGTCAGCTGTCAGTCGCCAAATTATTCCTAGCCAATGGCGCATGGGTACAGCGAGTAACTTGATGCACCATATCGCTCAGGCAAACTGACCATTGTCCACCTGTCATCGCCACCCCTCATCATAATCAAAAAGACGAAACCTGACAGGATCGGCAGGTCCTGGCAAGGCGGTGGCTTGATCAGATCATTGGAAAAGACAACGGCCTTGCGCTTGGTGGCAAGTGCCAAGCTCTTCTTGGAGACCAAGCCAAGCATGGGGCTGCATCCTGGCAGAACCAGAATCTGTTGGAATGGTGAATCCACCACTGCTGCCTTCAATCAGGTTTTGGTGCAGTGGTTAACTCAACAGGTTATGAGCCCTGTGTGCATGGAGGTCCTGGGATTGAACCCAAGTCATGACAGTTGACATTTGAAGCCCAAAAGAGGGGGGAAAAAGGAATCCTCACCCCTCCAGTTGACCCCAGGTAACTGAAGTTGCAGCAGATACTGGCTTCAGGGGGAGTGTTGGAATGGTGAATCCAGTACTGCTGCCTTTGATCAGGTTTTGGTGCAGTGGTTAACTCAACAGAATCATCACTTCGACCACAGGGATCCAGTTCGACAAGGGTCCAGGCTGGCACAGTCCTCCTAGCCCCAGGACCGAAAGTACCGCACGTGATGGAGAGGGCGATCGACGGCGCGGTTTTGGGCTGGTGGTCCCTGGTGCCATGGCCGTCGGCGTGACGAGACCACTGCTCAGCACCGTCTGCGCCAATGTCGGTGCTGGGGCCGGAGCAGGCGACGTGCGCGCGCGCTTGGCGAGCTGGGTCAGGAAAAGGCTGCCAGAGTCGCGACCGCGAGAGCGTTTGGCTGGGCGCGCGGGTGGACATGGCGACTTGTCGACATGCTCGTCGGCCGGGGGCAATGGGCGGCCAGTCGACGCGAGACGACTGGACCCAGCCGTCGGTCCCGGCGCGCGCGTGGGCGTCGTGTGAGCCGGGAGGTGCCGTTCGGTCCGAGTCGAGTCGATGCGCAGCGATGGCGAGCCGTCTTCCAAGGCAGCGACCGTCAAAATAGGTGGCGAACGGGATGGCGTCGCGATAGATACAGCAACCGTCGGTGTGTCCTGGTTGACCGGCAGTGAGCTCGCGAGATTGAGGCTTTCGGTGTTGTGGCGATGAGACGACGGTGCCGTGGCTACACTCGGATTGAACAATCAAGGACACAATCGGAACACGACCAAATATGTATCAAATCAGTTTGTAGTTCATTGAGGCTATAGACAGGAAGCGAGTCGAATGGCCCACCTTGGCCGTCGTGGCGCGCGGGCGAGGGCGAGGGATGCGGTAACAGGGGCGACTGCGACTACGCGAGACGCGGCGACAGCGCCTGTGAGAGCAAGACCTGCAGCGAGCTCGGTTGGCGAGCGCCATGCGCCGTGTCGGCTGCAGGCACGTTGGCGGGCAGGTCGGTAGCTGGGTCACGACGGTGGGTCAATAGCGCATCGGGCACCGAACGCTGCAGCAGTGGTGGCGTCGCGGGCGTCGCGGGCGTCGCGAGCGAGCTCGTGAGAGACGGTTGCGGCTCAGACAATGGAATTGGCGTTGCACCGAGCATTGGCGTGGTGCCAATCGTTCGCGGCGGCTCCAGGCGCGCTCCGCGAACGTGAAGCTGCCCCCATGCGAGCTCAGGAGAAGGGTGCGAGGGCGACGGGCAGGAGGCGAGCGGGTCGAGGACCGAGTCGTCATCATGACTGGTGTCGGTGCGACTGCTCAACGGGATAAAGACGCACGGCGGGATGACGGCATGTGCAGGCATGCTAGTTAGGCCATTATCGGCCACATCGTTGTTGTCGTCGTCGTCGGGTGGGCCCTCGTCGTCGCAGGCCAGCTGGGCGACAACGTCGCTCCACAGGGGCAGGTTACCAAGCAGCTGCGACGACGTGAGCGACGACCAGGAGTGCGGGCTGACGGGGTGCGCGAGCGAGCTGGCAGCGACCTCCATGAGCAATGGTCGCAGGAGTTGGTCGTGGCGTTCTGCGCTGGTCATGGCATGGTCCACGAGCTCGACGTGGTTGACGCGGCGCCGATGCGAGTCGTAGAGGTGTGGACGCTGGAGTGCCGGCAGTGCTGGTCGTTGTCCACCATGTTGAGCGAGCTTTTAACGTCGTCGTCGTTGTCGTTGTCGTGGTTTTCGTCGCCGTGTTTGCCACTGGCAGACGCTGGCTGGCGGACGGTGGATCGCTCGAGTGTCCCCCGTGTCTCCCACTGGCGTGACCTGTTGATGGATCTGACGTGCGTGCGTCGTCGCGGTTCTCACGAATTTCGCGAACATCAGCGCGAAAAACAAGCAAATCAGGTAAAATCACCGCCCAGTCGCGCCGTGGCTTGCGCCGGTGCCGTTGGCCCGGTTTTGCGTGACAAACCAAAGAAAACAAATGCAACGCCGACATCATGATTTATCACTCCTTCTCCTCACTTCTCCCAAGTCTCAGCTCTCCCGCGCTGTCGCTCCAAGTCCGTTCGCCATCACCACCACCACCGCACCAACAACCCGCCGACCCGAGCCCGCCTTGGACCTCCCCCGCTGCACGCCTTGCCCGGCCCCTCGCGCGCCAGCTGCTCATCGCCGGCACCGAATCCGCCGGCGCAGGTCCACTTGGTCTGCGCGGTATGATGATAATCCAGATATTTTGCACGCTTATTTCCAACAAATTATTCTCGCGCAACCGACGGCCTGCTCTCGCCCGCGCTCGCGCGTGCCGCTCATGCTTGATGCGACGAGCTCTCCACGACGGCAGACGAGCGATCGCACGGCCACTCGTCCGTGGTCACGCCTGCGGGCGGCTCAGTCCGCTCGCGCCCCGGTCTCAAACGTGTGAGACTCGGCATCGCCACTTGCACGTTGCCATCAGCCATGCAGCCGCTGGTCCCATTGCCGTTGATGGACCACAATGCTCTGCATGCGCGTTCACCATCCTTGATGGTCTATGATGGACGCAGCTCGTTGTGCTGATGATGGCAGCAAGGACCGGGCGCACCTGGGATCGCGCGCGACTTGCACGGCGTACTTGGATGCATGCGGTTGCTCGCTCTTTGGTCCGGCCGCTGCCGTCGTGTTGGATGGGCTCGTCGGAGCGCTGGCTGGGCGGAGCGCGCGGCAATTGCCCCGGATTTGCGGTGAGCTGCAGATTGGATCTGGACGCTGACCATGTCCGGCTCGCACCGTCGCCACACCTGTTTTGCTCATCGCGTAGAACCGCGACCGCGACGACGCCCTCGTTCAACGCTTGGCTGCCGCCATGGACTCGTGCGACGCGACCGCTGCCGTCGCCGCCACCGTGCCGTCCGTCGACCACGCGCCCGCCGACGTGAAAATGGAGGACGTCGTGCACATGGACCCGCAGGACGTGCCCGCATCGGCGGCGCCCGCGGCCGGACCCGCCAACGCGCACGGTCTGATCAGCACCGACTCGACAGCGACGCCCTCGCCTGCGACCGAGCCGATTCACGTCCAAGTGCCCGCGCTCCAGCAGCAGCACCAGCAGGCACACGTGCCGGACGCGGGTGCCGACGCGGCACCGCCGACTGCGATTGGTACATGAGCGGACTCGACGATGAGTTCGTGCTTTTCCGCGCAGGCCAGCTGACAAATTCTTGCGCTCTTCGTTTTTGATCGTAGACGGCAACCTGGAGGCGCAAGCACAGCCAATCCAGTCGGATTCCCAGCAGAACCAAGTGCAGCAGGATCAACCGCAACACCAAGTGCAGCAGCCGGAGTCGCAGCAGGAGCTGTCAGAGACACGACCACAACAGGAAGTGCAGCCGCTCGCACAGCCGGCCGTGCAAGAACATGCGCACCCGGCCCACGAATTCACTCCACCTGGCCAACCGCACCAAGATCATCATTCGCAGCAGCAGCATGAGCATGCCGTGGCCGCGGCTGCCGCGGCTGCCGCTGCTGCTGCTGCTGCCGCTCAGATGCACCTGCATCCGGCGCTGTATGCCGCGCATTATAGCTCGGCACCGCATTTGCTCGCCGCCGTGAACGGCCATTATGCGCACCTGGCCCCGCCGAATGCGGCCACGACGGCTTCGACCACGACAGCGCCGACGCTCACCTCTCCGACTGCATCGGCCCCGACTGCGGCTTCGGTTTCTGCATCGGCGCCGTCTGTAACGCCTGCGCCGGCTCCGGCTCCGGCTCCGGCCACGCCTAACCGCGCTAGCACGCCAGCGCCCGCGTCGGCTGGTACCCCGGCGCCATTGCTCGCGACGCCCTCGGCGCCCTCGAATACCGCGCCGGTACCGATGCACTCGACCCCCACGGGCTTGTCGTCGACCCAGCACTCGACACCCCGGTCCACCGGCAAGTCGCGCACGCGCCTGCCCCCGGAAACCGTGCGCGCGTTCGAGGCCGTGTTCCAGACGGCACGCAACCCACCCCACGCCGTCTTGGCCAACCTCGCAAGCGAGTACGACCTCGAGCTCATCAAGGTGCGCACGTGGTTCAACAACCGCAAGGCAAAGGAGAAGCGGTTGCTCGCTGCTCGGGC
>GG745374.1:259703-342879 GCA_000151295.1 Allomyces macrogynus ATCC 38327 | reverse complement strand
GGCGTCGTGGTTGGTGGCATGGCGGTAGTCGGCAGCAGCCCCCGGGAGGGGGGTCAGGGCCGCCGGCATGTTGCGGAGCGCGATGAAGTGGAGGGGGCGGACATGATGTCGGCGGGAACAGGTCGGCAGACAGCAGCAAGAAGCAGCGAGAAGCAGCTAGCCGCTTTCTTGTCGTCGCGGGCAAGTAATTATCGCAGTCGAGCGAGAACAGGCGCGGCGACAGCAACAGGAGGCGGCGCCTCCAGAAAAGGATGGCCAAGGCGGTCGGGTGTCGGCCGCTCCGCCCTCGTCGTTGTCGTCGTCGTCGGCGGCAGCCCGACTGGACAGTATACGCAAGCGCGGAAGGGACAGCGGGAGCGGATGGGGACGGGGACGCTTTTGTTGGCCAAAGAAAAGGTGGCGCTCCGGCAGAACGTCCAAGACGCCGCCCAAACAATAACAAGTGCGGCTCGGACACGGGAAAGCCGGTCAAGAAAGCGATCGATCGTGGAAGTGGAAGAACGGTGGGCAGTGCGTGCTGTGCTCGTTCGTTCGTTCGTTGTGCGTGTGATCTGCGGTGGCCGCGTGGGATCGTGCGGGCTGGGCAGCGGCGTGTGGTGTGGTCGTGCAGCCGGTCCGTCGTGTGGGAAGAGGACGCGCGTGCCCACGAGGACGGGCACAGTGTTCTTATGAGCGAACACTGCGACCACTGCGCCCGGTTGGCCCTCAGGCCGTCCATGAATCATGATCGCTGCCGGCACCTGTTGCCGTCGCCGCACGCGACAGGCGCGACCGTGGTGCTGGTGGCCAGACCGACGCGCCAGACATCGGTACGTCAGGCGCTCGGTCGCCACCCGGCTGAATGTTGGTTCGGCCGCGGCGCCGCGCTCACGGCAGATGTGCCTGACGGCACGATTCATGCATGGTGGGGGCGCGTTTGCCGTTCAATTGCGCCCGCGATCGATGCGAGCGATGTGATGGCCGGCCCACCTCACCTTCGAGTCGCCACCGTGGCGCAGATTGCGCTCCGTCGTTGTTTCGAACCGTTCTGTGCGGCGACGCGCGCGTGCGTCCTGGCAACCGCGCTCGACGACGGCGGGCTGAGTGCAGCGGTGCAACCCCCACGGCCAACAACGACAACGAGCGGTCGACCGATGCCTGCATCGCGTATGTGCCGTTGCACTCGACGAAGGTCGCCAAAGGATCAACGCGCGTGCACGCCAGCAGCGCAGCAGCAGCGGCACAGCGGTTGCCCTTGCTGTCAGCCGCGGACAGGGGTCGTGGCGTGCGCCGTTCGTCCGTGGCGTTGCCGTTGAGGGTCCGTGTCACGACTAGCGACGTCGCGGCGTCGCGGCGTTGCGCGTGGAGGAGGTGTTGGACAACGGCCAGCACTCGATCGTTCTGGAGCGCGCGCAGTTGTGACTAGGCGTCCCATTGCGCAAGGAAGGTCAGATCCCGGCACCGCGGCATCGGGCATGCGGGCCTGCGCGATTCCAGGCCTTCCGATCGCACTCTGCGGTCAAGACGCCTTGAGCTTGCTGAGCGTGCAATCGGCCGCGTCACGATCGGCACGCCAACGGCGTGCCGCATCTCAACGTTGCGCCGAATCGGTGCGCAACAGACGCGGTTTCGGAGCGGTGCGGCGCGTGGCGGTGCGGTGAACACTTGCAGCGGAGAGTGCGCGCCGGTCACGCCAGCTCACGCCATGCGTTACCAGGGACCAGCCCAGCAGGCAGCTCCTGCTGCCCTTCTGCTGGCCGTACCACGCCCGACCGCCGCCGAATCTCGCGCCGCTGCCGGCCGCTGGCGAGCCGGCGCTCCTCCTCGTGGCTCTGGCCGTGTTCGCCACAGAAAGGTTGTTGTGACTCGTGCGCGTGTTGAGTGAGCGCTGGGCCGCTGGCGCAACGTCCAAACAACGGCCGACCGCCACCACCACCCTCCAACACACAAACGCCGGTGCTGATCACAGCACCACCTTACGCGAACAGTCCCCTCGGGAGTGCGACCGTGCGCACACGCACCCAACCCCGCGCATTGCCCGCACGAACCACGCACCAGCGCTCCCACGCGACTTGGCACCCGCGCTTGCCCACGCGCCCAGACCTCCCATCCACTCGCCAGCGACACACCAACAAACAACACGAACATTCTTCCACAACACCAGCGACCACATTCGGCGACCACTTTGGCCACGCATCCTCCCGACCATCCAACGCCCGCGGCAACCCGCGGCTCGCGCTCGTGGTCACCGTGTCCATCGCTGACCACCTGTGGCCGGTCGCTGCGGACCCCCGTGCATCCACCGATTACGCGCGATAACCCCGCACCATCTCCGCCACCATGGCCGCGCTCGGCGACGCCGTGCTCGAGTCGGTCGACGTGCACCAGGTATTTACCGACCGTGCGCCGCTGCCGCTCTCGCTGGTCGTGCCAAATGGCTGACGGAAGTTCCCGAATAGCTTGCTGAGTACTTGCAGGAGCTGATTGCCACCAACGGCATCCTCAAGCGTGTACGTCTCTTGTCTCGCCTTGGCCGTATCTGCAGCGGCGTTGCCCAGCCGCAGCGTGTCGCTTGCTCCTAGGTGAACCGCAAACCAGAGGCGCTGACGCGGCAGGGTAGCGGTGCGGACCTTGCCCGCGTTTCGGTGCGGGGATGTGCCGAGTCGCTGTGGCAACGTCCGCCTTGTGATTTGTGATTTGTGATTTGGGCGTAATCTCCCTCTCATCGCCACGTACCCTCACTGCCTATCCCCTGATATCCATCAGGAACTCGCTGCGCGCGACGACACGATCCGGCAACTCACCGCACAGCTCGACGACCAGCACGAGCACGCTGCAGGGCTCGATCACGCGCTCAAAGCCTCGAAACGCACGCTCAAGGCTTTACACGCCAAACTCGTCTCCAACGAAAAGGTGCACGCGCAGGAACGCGCCGCGCTCGACCACGACCTCGCGACCCTCCGCGACCGGTGCCGCCGCTTGCACGGCGGGATTCACTTGAACCGCGACGCGTCGCCCGTGCATGACGATGCGGGGTACTCGTCGTCCGGATGGACGACCGCCACGTCGGGCTCGCCCATCGACGCCGACGGCAGCGACGACGGGCGCATGTCTCGCGCGAATACGACCACGCCGGAACCGCCGTCCGACGGCGATGCGCTCTGGGCAGCGGGCGCACCACCCGTTCCGCCGTTGCCCGACGGCACCCCGCCCCCGCCGCATCACGCGCACCACCACCACCACCTGCGCAGCACGAGTCCGCCGCGCCGGTCTCCGTCGGCGGGCTACCCGTCGAAACCGACCTCGCGCCACCGCAGCACGCAGGCGTCGTTCCCAGACCCGCGCGTCGCCGCACTGACCGACGCGAACCGTGCGCTCGAGCGCAAATTGCACGAGACCGCGCTCAACCTGACGCTCGCGCAGGCCGCACTGCACAATGCCGAATCGGCCGCGTTTGATCGCGCACGCGACGCGGCGACGTTGCGGTCGGATGTGCTGGAAATGCAGCGGTCGCTCGAGTCGCTGCGCGAGCAGAACGAGGGGTATAAGCTCCTGCTCGAGGAAAAGACGCTGAATGGCGAGTGGCACGTGGACGACTGGGCGGAACATGCACGGAATGCGCGGTTGGCGGTGGCCGTTGATCGGCATGTCGTACGGCAGGATGAGGTGGGGGACGACCGCGCCGAGGATACGCTGGGGATCGATGAAGGGGACGTCCCGGATCACGACGACCCGATGGATCAGTGGGGCGCGATGGAGGGGGAGGTCGTGGGCGAGTCGCTCGGCGCCTTTTTCGGCGGCAACGCGCCTGACGAGGCCTCGCCCGTCGGCGAATCGCTCGGCGCGTTCTTTGGGCCCTCGGCACCTGTACCGCCCACTGCCGACGCGCCCACGACCTCGTCGGCTCCCGAACCCGCCGTCGCTGCCGCCGCTCCCGCGGACCCCGCACCGGACGCGACGTCTCCACGCCCGCGGTGTCCCGCCGACTCGCTCGAATCGGAACTCGCGCGTGCGGCCCTCAATTCCGAAAACGACGCGCAAATCGCCGTGCTCAACTCGGAAGTCAAGGCGCTCCAGCTCTACATTTCCACGATCTTGACGCGCATCATGGACGCGTCCCCGTCCGACGACGAGGAGCACGACCACGATCCCGCCGCGTCGGCCGCCGCGCGCGCACGCAGCGCCAGCCGGCTCCGGCGCCGGATTTCGCGCCCGCCGGGACGCCGCGGCACTTCGTCAAAGCCGACTCCTGTTGCCGCGGCTCAATCTGACCGCCGGACCGAGTCGAAGCGGCCTCCGCTCGCTGCGGGACTCATGACCAGCCCGCACGGTCTCCTGCGGTCGAACGACGACCCGGAAGCCAACGCCCTCGAGTCATCGCTCGCGCTCGCCAAACGGTCGGCGCCGTTGCCCTCGCTTCTTGGGAATTGGCGCACACCCAATGGGTCGGCCGCGCCATCGCCCGCCGCGTCGCGCCGGTCGAGTACCGGTCACAGCCATCTCGGCCCGCTCGTCGACGCGCCCAGCGCACAGGCCGCTGACGCACCCGCAGAACTCGCCGCAGAACACTACTTCCGCCCGGCCGAGTCGGAACTGAGTTTTGACGACCCCAACGCGCTCGCGACCGTGACTCCACCGCCGTCGATCGCGGTCCCGCCGCCGCCGCCGTCAAGGGCACCGACTACGCGCGAGCCGTCGCCGGCGGCACAACCGGCACCGCCGTCACGGACGGCATCGACGACGCGGCGCCGCGGGTCCAGTCGGACGCGGTGGCGCACGCGGTCACCCGTGCGGCACGCTGATTCGACGACGGCTGCGGGTGCGGCCGCGGTCGACAAGGACGCGACCGGGTCTGGGATGGAGGCGGCGTTGCGGATCGCCGCGTGGTTCTCAGGGCGCCAATGGGCACAGCAGCAGAAACAGCATTCCGCCGCGGCACCACCAACGGCGGCGCCAGTGCCGGCCGTTGCGCCGGACGCGGTCACAGTTTCGGATACCGCCGTCCCACCGCCGCCGCCAGCGCCCGTCGAGGAGGAACTCCCGCTCGACGCGACGCGCGCCGCGCCCGACGAACTCGAGGCCCTGATTGCGCCGCCGCCACCAGCACCCGTCCCCGCCACTTCCGCCGCTGCCGCGGATTCAGACGAGTGTCCCTACGACGAGTCGACGCGGCGCCGACTGCGGTCCCCCGCGACCTCCCCAGCACGGCCCGCATCCAAGTACCGCGCGTGGGCGTTCATGCGCCGGCTGCACGGCTCGGCGGCGACGCCGCCGCCGGACCAGCAACCGCCGCCGATCCCAGAGGAGGACGACACGGAGCCGGCGACACCGACGTCGTCGGTTGCCGGGGACGCGGCCACGGTCGCCGCCGCACAGGCCGCGCAGCGCCGGATTGCCAAGACGCGCACGAGGCGGCCGTGGTCGGCGTTCTTGGGCGGTGGAGGGAGTAGTCGCCGGAGTGGAGGTGGCGCGGATCGGACGCCGCCGACGTCCCAAGTCGAGGCCGAGTCGAGTGTGCCACGTACCGCGGCGGGTGGGCGGCGGGGGAGTGGGTATGACGAGGATGATGAGGCGGATGACGACGAGCTGCGCATGTCGCGGCAGGCTATTGCGATGGCGACAGCCATGGCGCCCGTGCCACGGTTCGACCGGTCGCGGTCGCCGTCGGTCGAGGCGACGACGAGCGCGGGTAAGTTGAACAGCGCAGAGCCGCCCGTGCCCGCGATCCCTGCCGCGCCGCTCGTCATGTCCCCGCCGGCGTCAATCGTTGAGGAAGAGGAGCCGCTGCAGCGGCAATTGCCGACCTCTGACCAGTCGACGGATGGGACGCAGTCGCGCCCGCGGTCACTGCTCGGCATGCTGGGCGCCAGCGCCGCTGCTCCTCCGTCGCTCCCGGCCGCCGTCGCTCCCGCGACAACCACCGACGGCGCACGACCCTCGATCCTGCGCGACTCTCTCGCGCGGTCCGTGTTCCCCGCGGTCCTCGGGCGTCGCCGATCGTCTGCGACGTCATCCTCCGCGACCCTACCCACGCCCGAACCCATGTCGCCGCCGTCCGTTGCGGCCTCATCGCTCCCCTCGCCACGACTCGGTCTCGCGCGCCCATTTGCATGGACAGGATCGCCGTCGTCAGGCACCAGCACCCCGCCGGGCCCACCGCCGCCACTCCCACCGCGCCGCCGATCATCTGCGACTGCCGGCGCGTCCGCCGAGTCGCCGTCTTCGACGGCGCCGGCAACCCCCGTGACCCCAGCAACTGCCGTGCTCGACGCGGACGTTGCCGCCATGACGGCACTCACGCTCGCTGCGACGAGTCCCGCGGAATCGACGGTTCTGCACGCGATGGCGCGCGCCATGGCCACGTCCGCGCCGCGCGACCCATTCCGGTGGGCGCGCGGTGGGCTTGGGGCGGGTGCCGGCGCGGGGGCGGGACACGGTGCGACGGCGGCCGCGGCCGCAGCGATGATGGGGCTCGCGATCCGACCGGGGATGGTGCTGGCGGCCACATCGGCAGCCGCGGCCGCCGCGGCGTCGTCGGCGCCGGGAATGCACTTGCATGCACACGCGAATGCGAATCCTTGGGCCGCGCCGGTGCACCCGATGCCGAATGCGCCGTCGCACGCACCGACCGAAGGGCCATGAGTTATGGATGGGCTAAGGTTGGTTCTTTTTGATTGATTGTGTTGGACTCAATTTTGGATTTTTGTTGGCGTGTCTTTGAGTTCCTTCCTCCTCAAGTTCCGACTGGACGGCTTTTTGTGCATTTTTGTGGGTCGTGGTTTTTTCGTTTTTGTTTGCTGATGTTACCTTCATGATCGCCGATATTTATATCATTTGGATGCCGTGCTTGCTCGTTTTCGTCGTCGACGTGTTGGCTCATCAGGGCAGCCCTTTTCTTCGTACGTATCTGCCCGCTCCTGCCTGCGCTGGAGGGATGTACGATAGATGGCCGTGTCAAAGTGGTCCAACGAGACATCCAGCGCGTCTCTGGAAACTAGCAAACAGAGGCCCAAACGCTCCCAGACGCAGGCGATGCGAGCGACGCGACCAACGAAAGCATGTGTATTCACAGAGGGGAGAAACCAATAAACAACACCAGACAGGTATCCCGCGCACTCGCATAACCCGGGGGAGACAATGGACAAAATAAACAGAAGTCGGGTCGGTACAGATATAAAAACATCGCTGCACACGCGATCTACTCGGCAGCGTCGGCCACGAGCGCGACCGGCTCGACGGCGATGGGCTCGGCGGGCGCCTTCACGTCTACCACGTCGGCATCGCGCACCACTTCGTCGACGTGATCGTTGTCGGCGGCGGCGGGGGTGGTGGCAGGGGCGGAGTCGGCCTCGGCGTCGGCCTGAGATGATGGGTCCGGCTTCGCCGCGTCGCCGACCGCGGCCTCCTTGGTGGTCTCGGCGACCGCGGCGTCCTTCTCCTCCAGCTCGGAGTCGGCGGTGACCGCAGCATCCTTCTCCACCGGCTCAGCATCGGCGACGGGTGCAGATTCCCCCTCCACGACCTCAGCGGCCGCGGCGAGTGCAGACTCGACCAGCTCGGCGTCGGCGACGGGCGCGGATTCCTCCTCGACCGGTTCGGCATCAGCGGCAGGTGCAGACTCTTCCTCGACTGGCTCGGCGTGCGCGTCCGCGATGGGAGCGGGTTCATCCTCCACCTGCTCGGCCTCGACCGGTGGTGCGGGCTCCTCCTCCACAACATCGGCAACAACGGCGGCGATCTCCTCCACCTCCCTGTCGACCGGGGCCGTCACCTCGGCGTCGTCGGTTGCGGGCGCCGCGTCCTCGACGACCTCGTCGCTTGCGGGGGCCATTTCTGCTACCTCCTCGCCAACGACCGCGGCCGCGCGCTCCTGGTACTCCTGCTCGGGCGTCGGTTCCGCCTCGGCGGCAACGGGCGCGTCAACCACCGTCTCGTCATCCTTCATGATCGTCAAGGCGCCCATGAGTGAGCGTTCCGACCGAAGAAGACCAGCAAGATCAAGTACCTCCTGCTCGAGCGCCGCGGCGATCTCGTCGACGGGTGCGGCGAGTGCCTCTTTCTCCGCGAGTTCCTCGGCAACAACCAGCGCGGCCACAGCATCGGCCTCGGCAATCGGCTCGGCGGCGACGGGCGCGGCATCGACCTGCTCGACAATCTCGGCCTCGATTTCGCGCGTGGCCTCAGTCTCCTCGGCAGCGGCGGGTGCGTCACCTTCAGCTAGTGCCGGCTCGTCCTCGACGATCTCGCGAGCCTCGACAACCTCGGCTGCCGGCTCGTCCTGCGGCTGCTCGGCGTCGGCCAGGTCCAGGGTCGAGTTGTTGATGATGACATGCGCCGCAAACGACGCGAAAAACCGTGCGTCTTGCGGGGCCGTGTCAGCCTCGACAGTCTCCTCGGCCGTGTCCAGTGTCGAATGGTTGATGATGACGTGTGCCGCAAACGACGTGATAAACCGTGCGTCTTGCGGGACCAGGTCGGCCTCGACAGTCTCGTCGGCCGTGTCCTGGGCACACTCCTTGACCTGCTCCGCGACGCCCTCCTCGAGTTGCTCCTCAACCTGCTCCGCGATGGCCTTTTCAAGCGCCTCCTCCACGATGTACCCAGCGACAGCGTCCTCGACGGACTCCTCGATCGCCTCCTCGACGACGGCCTCCGCGACATCTTCCTCGACGGCCTCTTCGAGCGCCTCATCCACGATGGCCTCGGCGACAGCGTCCTCGACGGATTCCACGATGACCTCGGCAACGGCCGCTTCCTCGAGTGCCTCCTCGATGGCCTCGGCGACAATCACCTCCTCCGCGGTCTCCACAAGGGCCGCATCGACCTCGTCCACCGTCTTGACCGCGACCGGCGCCTCGTCCTGGGCCGGCGCAGGCGCCTCGACGGCATCGACCTCGCACTGCGCGTCATCGGCGTTCTCCACAGCAGGTGTCTCAATGACTGTCAGGTCGCCGTCCGACGATAGGCCGGCATCGACAAACTCGTGCTCCGACTCGGCGGCAATGTGCTCAAACGACGCTTCGATCGACCGCGACAGCGGCACGGGCTCATCGGCAGCGGCTGCAGGCATCTCTTCGGGCTCGGCGGTCGGCTCCGCGGTATCGCACACTGGCTCGGCCATCTCCTGCGTGGCCTCGGGGGCGGGGATCTCCTCTTCGGCGACGGCGGGCGACGCGTCGCACAGCGTCGGTTCGACGTCGACCGAGGCATCGATGGTGCACTCCTCGGCCGCCGTATCCGCGCATTCCGCGGCGGGCTCCTCGACGGTCTCGTCAACGGGCAAGTCGCGGATCGCCTCCTCCACCACCTCCAAGTCGCGCGTCGTCTCCTTGACCTCGACCAACTCGACGACGGCCTCCTTCTCGGCGATAACAGCCTCCTCGGCGCTGTCAGCCAAAACCTCGGCCGATTTCTCGACAGTCTCCTCGGCAGCGACGGCAACCGAGACCTCGACATCGGCCTTGGGCTCGGGCGCGTCCTGCTCGTCGTCGACCTTGACCGTCTCGACAATCGGCTCGGCCACGTCCTCCTCCTCCTCGGGCAGCCCGCGTGCCGTGGCGGTCGCCAGTTCGGCGAGCTTGGCGTTGGCCA
Organism: Allomyces macrogynus ATCC 38327; assembly: GCA_000151295.1. Classification (NCBI taxonomy): domain Eukaryota; kingdom Fungi; phylum Blastocladiomycota; class Blastocladiomycetes; order Blastocladiales; family Blastocladiaceae; genus Allomyces; species Allomyces macrogynus. The sequence continues at coordinate 333,309 of GG745374.1, read as the reverse complement.
CATCGAGCTGCTCCTGCAGCTCGGCAATGCGCGCGTCGGTCTGTTCGGCGGCTTGCACGGCGGCCAGGCCACTGTCGATCAGTTCCTGGTTGGCCGCGTCAAACTTGGCCTGCAACTCGGTAATCCGCGCGTCGGCCTGCTCGGCGGCCTGCACGGCTGCGAGCCCACTGTCGATGAGCTCCTGGTTGGCCGCGTCAAATTTGGCCTGAATCTCGGCCAGCTGCACCTCAGCGGCCTCACGTGCCGCCGCGAGTTCCGCTACATGCTTGTCGTTGGCCTCCTGCAACGCCGCTTCGGCCACCTCGCGCGCTGCCGCGAGTTCCGCGACGTGTTTGTCGTTGGCCGCGTCGAGCTGCGCCTGGATCTCCGCAACGCGCACATCGGCCTCCTCGGCAACCTTGACCGTGGCGAGGCCGCTGTCCACGAGCTCCTGGTTGGCCGAGTCGAGCTGCGCTTGCAATTCGGCGATCCGAGCGTCGGCCTTCTCCGCAGCCTGCGCGGCCGCGAGTCCACTGTCGATCAGCTCCTGGTTGACCGCGTCGAACTTAGCCTGCCCCTCGGCAATCTGCGCTTCGGCGATCTCGCGCGCCGCGGCAAGTTCTGCGACGTGCTTATCGTTGGCCGCGTCGAGCTGCGCCTTCAATTCGGCAATCATCGCATCGGCCTGCTCGGCCGCCTGCGCCGCCGCGAGCCCGCTGTCAATCAGTTCCTGGTTGGCAGCGTCAAACTTGGCCTGCACCTCGGCAATCCGTGCCTCGGCAATCTCGCGCACGGTCGCGAGTTCGGCAACGTGCTTGTCGTTGGTCTCCTGCAACGCCACCTCCGCGGCCTCACGTGCAGCTGCGAGTTCGGCGACATGCGCGCCCTTCGCTTGCTGCAGAGTCGCTTCAGTGACCTCGCGCGCGGCAGCGAGCTCCGCAACGTGCTTATCGTTGGCCTCCTGCAACGCGGTCTCGGCCTCCTCGCGCACCGCCGCGAGTTCCGCAATGTGCTTGTCGTTGGCCTCCTGCAGCGCCGCGGCGAGTTCCGCAACATGCTCTTCCTTCGCTTCCTTCAGCGTCGCCTCGGCCACTTCGCGCGCGGCCGTCAGTTGCGCGACATGCGATTCCTTGACCTGTGCGAGTTCCGCGTCGAGCGCGGCCTTGGTCTCGGCGGCACTCGCCTCGAGATCGGCGTGCGCCTGCTTGAGCGCGACAATTTCCGACTCGAGGTGCGCGACGGTCGTTTCGAGCTGGCGGTTCGCCGACTCGAGGTGCGTGATCTGGTCGTTTGCCGTGGCCAGGTCGGCGTCCTTGGCCGCAATCTCGCGCGCGTGCGTGTCGAGCAGACTCGCCCGGTCAGTCGCGAAGGTCGTGACCATGGTGCGCAGCGCGCTGTCGTCGTCGGGCGTCTATAGAACAGTCGCGATGGGTGAGTGAAGTTGATCGCGCTCTGCGAACACGCCGGTGCTCCACTTCATTCCAAAATGAAATCTCCCAATTGAATGAAAAACGCACCTGCTCCAGCGACCGCGACCGCGACGACCGTGCGTTTTCCGCGGCCTCCTCGAGCTCGCGGTTGCGCTTGAGCGCCGTGAGCAGCGAGTCCTGAATGCCGAGCAAGGCCGTCTTGGTATCTTCGAGCGTGCGGGCCAGCGCAGCCTTTTCCTGCGCGTGCTGCGCGGTAAGCGTCACGAGCTGCTCGCCCTGCACTTGGAGCACGCGCTGGATCGACTCGAGGTCGATCTGTGTCGCCATGTCGATGGGTGCGGGAGCGGGGTTGACGGACGGTGATGGAAGAGGATTGACGTGTTGGTTGATGGGGGGACCACGAGCGACGTCGCGGGCGAGCAGATGCGGAGAGAGGGAGAGGAAGAGCACGCGCGGGTCGCGGGCGGGGCCGGGGCTATTCAAGTATTGCAGGGGAGACCGGGCGATGCGATCACGGCGCGAAATGCATGCCAACGCCCGTGCAGCGACGACCAGACGGCCGCTGTTGGAGCGGACGGCCGTTCACCGCTCCGGTTCGTCCGAAACGGCGAGTTGCGGACAACACGGCGTGTTGCGGAGTCGACCGAGTCGCGCCGCCCCGAAAGGATCGACTTCGCCATCACCAAGTCGTCGTCGTGCGAGACGTGGAGCAGAACGTGGGTGATCAAACATGTCTTCTGCGCCCGCGCGCGACGCCGGCACCGCGGACACCGGACGCGCGTTTTCCGAGTCCTGACGACGATGACGCGCATGGAAGGTTGGGGCCGGCGCAGGTCACTTGAAGGGGGGAATCATGCTGGGAGCAAAGAAGGGCGGCGGGACGGGTGGCGACCGGTGGCGACGTCGAGCGCACTCATTGTTGGCACCGAGCATCGTCGTCGCCGCCAATCCAACGGCCTTGGCGTGCACGAAAGCCGGGTGGACCCTGAACGCGCGTCGTAGGGCGGCGGGCCACAAGGCCTGGCGGAGCATGGCGAGGCAGGACGCGCGCGGGCAGCTCCTGAAAACACGACGTCGAAACAATCGCCATGGAATGAAGCGAGCGTCGGGAAGGTTGGGTGGGAAGGGAGCGCGATCAAGCCGAGTGCAGCGCGAGCAGACCAGGGCAGCGCCAGTGACACGATGCGACACGCGCGGCAGCGTGGAGACCCGCCCGCTTGTCGCCTGCGCCGGTTGGCCGCCGAGTCGCGCGGACGACGGTCGTAGCGCGTCGACGAATGCGTGCAGTCGTCAGAATCGATAGCTTGGGCGCGCGCATGGTTGCCAACTTTTACGGAGACTGGCAGCGAACACGAAGAGGCAGCGCCGACCAAAAGAAAATGAGGCGCCATGCCGCGGTCATGTGCCACACGCGTCTTGCGCGTGCCCAAAGATCGCGCTGCAGCACGACCACATTGAACAACACTGACCTGTTAACAGACCAACACCCGGCAATCCCCCAGCGCAACTCGCAACGGGCGGCAACGTCAATCAGCAAGATCAACCCAAGCAGCTGCAACCGCGCGAACTGCCAGGTTCCCGCATTCCAGCCCGACCTCAGCAGCCCTACCGCTCCGTTCAACCCAGCTCCCCATGTCCAGCTCCGCGCTCCCAACCACCCCGTCATCCGGCTCGGCGCGCGCCGCGTCCGAGAACGCCGCGGCCGTGGCCAAGGCCGGCGACCCCAACAAGAAGGGCATCCCAACGCTGCACGACTACTGCAAGTCCGAGGCCCGCGCATCGTTCCGCGTACTTGTCCACTCGCCCTGCATGCACGAGTCATTCGACCCTGCGGCTGATCCGATCACGTGCTCGCCCTCATTTCCCCTCGGTTGTGTTTGCGGGAACTGCGGCAATCGTAGTGCCTCGAGGACCATTCTTACGACCGCCAAATTTGCCGCGATCTGTTTCAGGACTACCAAGACTGCAAGCGCGTCTGGGTACGGTGCTTCCGATACGCATCGCTAAGGGATTCGATGTGAAGATGGAGGTATTGACCATCTCGCTTTGTTCTCTACCGCTGCAGCAAGTGATGCGGAAAAAGGCCAACCGAGGCGAGCTCGAGTAGTCGCAGTCGCAACGAGTGAACCCATCTCTGTACCATATACGTCCATGCGCTTTTGTTTTGGCCGCGGCCAACGACGTGAGCGCCATTTTGAGGCCATCCGCGAATCCCGGTTCGACCCGCAATGCGTCGCGGACCTCCTTCGCGACCCAACGCTGTTGAACGTGCCAGGTTGATCGGGTGGAGAAGATTGGTTGAGATTGCTGGACCGCGTTTCTATGGGTGTTTTGGAGACTCATCGTCGTCGCACCCCATGGGTTCGTGAGCATGGTCAAAGTGGGCCGAATACGTCAAGCGGAGGGCGTAAATATGGTGCCTTGGCGAGCCGCGATCTCCGTCCTCCTGTTTTGAATTTTCGCTTCCATATTCCTCATTTTTGTTCGCTTATCAACGCGAAGTGAAAGAGCAGCGTCGTGGCAAAGGGGTCGCCGGTAGCAAGTCAGCCGTGTCGAGTTCGGTACTCCTGGCTTGGTGCGACTTGATTCAAGATGGATCATATTGTTCCCGGAAATGCGTGTCGAAAAAGAGTCTTCGTGCGCCAGTCCATCCCAGTCGATCCGCACAATCCGTCCTCACCATCAAAAGAATCCCGTCTCGGCCACACTCCGCCGCCGCCCCGCGACCGCCGGCGACTCGGTGGCCGCCGACGCGGCACCAAACGACGGCGCGTACGCGTCAAGGAACGACGACGACCCCACAGGCTGGGTGCGCGCGGATGTAGCCGGTTTCGATGCCGCGTCCCCAGCCGGAATGATAAATGAGAGACCAACGGGCCGCACGGCCGCCGGCGCGTCCTGCCGCAGGAAGAGCGGGAGCGCGGAGGCCGTGTCTGTTGCAGCGCGCGGTGGGCTTGTCGAGAGCGACGTGAAGGATGCCGAGACCGGTGCGGCGGGGAGTTTCGGTGCCGTGGTCGTGGTGGGGGTCAGGAACGATGCGATGGAAGGGGCCGGGCGTGATGCGGGAGTCGACGGGAATGCCGACGGCGCCGATGGAGCAGCCGGGGCCGCGACAGCCGGGACGGCCGGGGCCGACGGCGTCGAGGTCGGCGCGGAAGCGGTTGCCGAAGGGGTCATCCAATTGAGCCCGGTCGGAAGTGACGTTGCGAAACTGGGCTTGGTCGATGCAGCAAGAGGTGGAGAACACGACGTGGTGGGCGACCTGTCAAGGAGAGCGAGCGGGTTCGCCACGGCCGAGTTACCAGCCGGCTTGTCGAGAAGGGCGAGAGGGTTGAGCGCAGTCGACGACATGGTCGTTTCCGGTGCAGGCGTAGCGGCAGTCGCCGGACCGAGCGGCGCCCACGACCGTGCCGCGAGGTTGGGCTTGAACATGGTTGTTGACTGTTGGACGGTTGCGGGCACAGTGGGTGCTGAAACTGCTGCAGGTGCCGCCGACGCTGCGGGTACCGTCGACGCCGCAGGTGTTGGAGCTGATGCGAGCGCCGCGGCGGGCGTAGGAGCCACAGAACGAGAAGAATGTGCTGGACCGACGGCCTTTGGCTCGCTCGGCAACGACAGTGGGACCGTTGCCACGGCCGAGGTCCTGGCTGACTGCTCCAGGCCGCAGTCAGCCAGGACCTCGGCCGTGTCTTGTGCCGGAACCGTCTCGGGGATTGCGTCTTCGTCGAGCACCGGTGTGTTGGCCGGGGGGGAATCGTTGGAGAGGGAAGGCTCGGGCGGAATGGCAGCGACGGCATGAGATGGCGCACGCGAGTCCTTGACGACGGGCGAGTCTGCGAGCGCCTGGATCGAGCGTGCAGCCGTGGGCGCGACCGTGGACCGAACCGAGACTCGCGACATACTTTGGGCGCTGCGATCGACCGGCAACGGTGCGCGGGACGAAAGCGTAGTTTCCGAGCGCGCATGTGGCTAGATAGATGTGTCGTCAGCGTTGGTTCCGTTTCCAACCGGCAAGCGTCACTCCGCACTTACCCGCACTTTGTCCTCTTCAGTCAACACGCCCTCGTACTGCTCGAGCCGGAAAACGAGGTCTCGGATATGCGCCTCCAGTTCGTCCTGCACGCCCTTGAGCCGGTGCACGACGCGGTCCGACTTGTCGCGCTGCGCTGCGAGCTCGTTGTGCAGCTCGCGCGTCTGCCGCTCCTCTTGGTTGAGCCGCTCGACGTACTTCTTGTTTTGCGCTTTGACGGCGCGCAGCTCGTCCCGCAGCTGGTCCATGGCCGCGGGCAGGTTGCCCTGGTCGCGGTTGAGCGACTGGATGGCCTTGTCCTGGCGGCGTTGCATCTGAGAAGCGAAGCAAAAATGTAAGCACGGAAATCAGCCCTCGAAGAATAAATGGGATACGTACGGCGGTCAGCGTCTTGTTTTCCTCTGTCAGCTTGGCAATCGTCCTCTTCTGCTCCTGAATCAGATTCTCGAGCTGCTGCATGCGCTCGTGCTGGTAGGTGGCGGTCATGCTCGCGCCCGTGTTGATCTTGGCTCCGTTGGCCGAGTCGCTGATGCTGCTGTTGCTATTCTTGAGGATCGGGTGCGACGGGCGCACCGTGGGTCCCGTAGAGGGGCGGCCCGCCGGGCGAGAGCGCGCGGCTGAGGGACCTCTACGGATTCACGCGGCGAGCCAGCGGGTCAATGGCATCCTCGGTTCGTCGTCTCCAGATTGAAAACTTCTACGCACAGGCCGTTCATGATTTCCTCACGGGTTCCGTTCGAGCAGAAGAGCTGTCGCAGATTGGGGGTGGAATGGCTTGTAGCCACACCGGATGCGACCGAGGAGCGAGTTGCGGCCTGTTGAGCTCGTCCCCGCTTGATCTGACTTGTTCGGGACCGGTTGCAGCAAGTCGGAGCACTGTGGAAATTGGTGTCGGCTGTCGATGGCTTGCTTATGGTGCGCCCAGCAGCTTCGAGCTGGTCGCAAGGAGAGCGGTTCGAGGACCACACGTCTCACGCTTAGGTACTGCGAGACAGGGGGTGATTTGTGATCGCAGGGGAGCGAAGCATCCACCTCGCGAGGTGGATTGCCGCCAAACCAACCGATTGAACACCTCCATCGACCCACTTCCCACCACCACTCCGCTTCCAACGATCCGCACAAACACCACAGCAATCACGTTATATTTTTACGTTTGGCACAGCGGTTCCATGAACAAATGCGTCCCTAAGTGGATGGGGCAAGGGCGGCTGGGTTGTTCACAGCTATGCCACTGTTGTAAAATGTCGCGGAACCTGTCATATCGCTTTGCATATGGTAGAGGTGGTTGGTGTTGTGGTTTGAAAAAGGTGGTGGAGGAAAGCCAAGTTGATTGGGCGTATGGTTTGCAATTGCCATTGAACTGACAGTGAGGATCAGCCAATGGCTCTTGTTATTGAAGTGTATGTGTGCCAAGAGATCCAGAGCTGGTCTGGGCATGGTAGGATCTGGTTTGGACGCCATGTTTCCATTCGTTCCAGTGCTTCTTGTGACCAACCAGCTGGTGGAAGGTTACTAACTGTTGTGATCCAACTGTAAGATGTTGTCATATAGTGGCAATCATGAGATATGCAGCATGCTGGTTGGTGATTTGCTGCATGAAGTGGGCTGCACATGGTGAAGGTGTCTGGTGGTGTCTGGTCTGTTTGCAGTTATTGGCCTGGCACCCAGCAACATGGTCAAAGATGTGTCTCAAAAACATAGGGAGTGGCACAGTAGGTATTGTACTGATACGCCCAGTTCTCCCAAAGTGATGTGGAACTCTGATCAGTTCTTGCTCCCCTTCTCGAGTGGAGGAGAAAGAGGCAATACACTCTTCAAGGAAGCTAATGTCAGTGCAATGAAGATTTGCCAGGCTGCTGGTCAATGCAGGCATGAAGGAAGCAACAGTCAACTTGTGACTGCATCTATCTAACCACCAATGTGTGCAAAAGACTGTGGATATGCACCACTCCTCCATGGTCTTCTCATGCAGAATGTAACATCACCAGCACTATTTTTCTCATTTCGGCTACCCAGGCGCACCCTCATACCCTCTAATCGCCCAATTGTTACCCCAAGCTGACTGTGCCATCTATGTGGCCCTTTCATCCAATACTTTCCAAGTTTTATGGCCAGGTGCCCACTGCCAATGAGCTGACAGCAATCTCACGCACTGACCCGCTCTCTGTGATTCCTGTCATGCACCATGAGAGTGGGCTTTCAAAATTGCCAGTGTTTTCGGCTGTGGCCCTGTCATTGGCCTCACATTTGTGGGGCACACTGCCACACGTTTTGAGGGCTGTTTTGTTGCACTAGTTGTCATTGGTTCAGACGCTCTTGTCTTGATGCATTGCCAAAACGTTCAAGTATGTTCCATTTGTCAACCTGGCGGGTGGAGAAAACAACAGCATTAAACAGTATAGCTCATGACCTTGTACTGCTGGGCTGAACAAGCACCCTTCCAATGATTTCCTTGTGTGACCACAGGGTGGTGGGTGGAATATCATGTCCTGTTTACTGTCAGAGTTCAAATCACTTGATGGTGCCTCGAAGTTGTGCAATCATGCCTGATTTATGCCTGTGTCGAACGAATGTATTTTTCCTTCAATTGGGACATTATACTGTCGTGCAGGGGCGTCCAGACAAGCAGATTCCGTTCCATCAACACCACAGTGTGCAAATGCAGGCAGGGTACAATCATGCTGCTGCTTTTGGTTTGCTTGGCCACGAAAATCATGACGGCCTGCTCCAGTCCACTAACACGAGTCGTCCTCCCATTTTTTGAACTATTTGGCCGTCGGGCAGGTGAATGCATCAGCAGGATTGCTGCCATGCCATGCTCACCTTGAGTAGGCTCTGTTGCAACACGCTTTGGGGTCCATGGGCCCTCGTCATTTCTGATCTGGCTCGTGTTAACGAGGTCTATGCGACGGGCGCGTGGCGGCAGAGGTTTCCGAGCTGCTGGTATGACAGTCGATCCATGCGACAAACCAACAGGTGATGGTTCCCATCATGTTCCAGAAAAAAAAAATCCAAGCGTCACACGCACACCTCCAACGAAAAAAAAGAAAACCAAGAACCAAAACTAAATCCCCACGCTCTCCACCCGAAATCTAAACCGGATGCGCCACCGTCCCGCCATTGCGGCACCTCCCCGTCCCCACCCCTGCCGTTGCCACACAAAACTCATTCGCCGCCGGAACCACAGGCACCAAAACCACATCCACCACCCGTTCCCGCTCCAACACGTCCAACAACTCCGCGCCCACCCGCGGGTCCACCGTGTTGCCCACAGCGACCGCGATCGGGTACTGCAAATAGCCCTTCTCGGACCGCGGCGGCCACGCGCCCGACGCCGCGCGCCACCACGCAGCAACCGCCGAAATCTCACGCACGGCCTGGCATACATCCTCGACCCGCGCGACCTGCACGGTCAGCTGGTCCGCGATCGGCCGCGTGCACGTCGTGCGCGGCAAGACCGACCAGATCGCGCGCCGTGGCGCGTACTCGAGCGTGAATGCGTGTCGCGGGGTCGTGTCGGTCCCGGGGTCGATATACGAGGCAGCAATGGACTGGATCGTCGATGTGCGTGACAAATATTCGACGACGGACGCGTCGAGAACGGGCGCCGTCACTTGCCGCACCCCCGGCAGGACCGTGGTCAGCGGCGCCGTGCTGCTACTCGATGCAGTCACGGTCCTTAGTCGCGGCGGGGCCAAGGTCGCGAGGGTCGTCGTTGTCGCGGTCAGGTTCGTCAGGGCCGGAAGGACGGGCGCGCGGCCGTCGACCCACTCAACGTCCGGGAGTAACCGCAGGGTCTTCAGGTGCCGCAGCGAATCGAGCGCGTCGGCGCGAATGCCGACGGGACAGTTGGCGTTGAGCACGGTGATGACCGTGAGCGACGGCCACGGCAAGTCTGGGACGATCGGGCGCGCGTTCACGCAGATTTCCAGGTGGTCGAGGACGGGCGCCGTGACGGTGCGGATCAGGTACTGCATGAGCACGGTCCCGCCGATCCCGAGTTTCCGCAGCGCCGGGAAGACCAGAAAGTCGTCCGGCGTGACGTGGTCCGGGTCGATCGAGTCGTCGGCGCGGCAGCAGAAGAGGTCGAGGTGCGCGAGGTTGGGAGCGTAGGCGGGGAGCGTGTCGAGAAAGGATTTCGGCAGCTCGGCGTCCCAGAGAATGATTTTCGAGAGGGTCGCGAGCGGCATGGTCAGGGCCGGCGCAACCGGTGCGGTCAGCGAGTCGCATGGCTTGTACACGATGCTCCGCAGCGACGGCAAAAAGTTGCGCGGGATGACGGCCGAGTCGACCAGTGGCGACGCGGGGGCCGGGCCCGCCGCGGCCATGATCACGGTCTGAAACGTCGTCGCGCCAACAACCTCGCGCAGCGCCGGCCACGCCGGGACGCAGTGCGCGACCGCCGGCAGGTCAATCACGTCGCCGTCGAGCTCGAGTCGGAGTAAGGTCGCAGCGACGCGCGCAACGTACACGCGCACGAGATCAGCGTGGATGGTGGGCGCTGCGACGCGCAGGTGCAGCAGTTGCGGTGTCAAAGGTAGCGCACGAACGCTGGTGCCCGCCGCGGCTGCGTCGGCATCAGCATTGGCGACGTAGTCCAGGTCATCCTCGTCTCTTGCCACAATGGTCACGTCGAGGTGGCGGAGCTGCGGCAGGCTGAGCTTGGGCACGAACTTGTCCCATGCGCCGCCGGGCAAAATCTTGACCGTCAGCGTCGTCAGCGTCGCGCTCGACCGCTGCTCGAGCCCGTAGCCGAGCTCGTAGGCGTTGACCGGCACAGTCATGTTGAGAGTCGACAGACAAGGGAACCATCCGAGCATGTTGTGGAGGACCACCGGAATGTCGAGCTCACCGACAGGCAGCGCGCACTCCCTCGGGCTCCCAACGGTCAGCGACCGCACGTCGTTGAGCACAACGCGGCGCGCACCCGCTCTGGAATAGAGCGCAGAGACGGCTAGTGGCGGCACGGCCTTGTCATTCGGGTCCCGCAGCGGCGACGGCGGCGGCGGAGTGTGCCTGCCCAGATTGAGCACCGAAACCCGACCCACGCCGCACGCAGACACTGGTGGTGGGCTGGTTCGCGTCAACGTCACGCCCGTCGGTTCGACGTTGACAATGCCGATCTCGTTGCACGAAACCTCGACGTCCAGGTGCCAATGCAACACACCGTCGACGACGGCCTGCATCGTGCGGCAGGTGCGCCGTAGCGCGACGAGCGTGGTCGCTGGCACCGGTTGCGGCCCGCCCGTGACGGTGCCATCGGGGGACCATGTGAGCGGCACGCAGCTTGACGGCGTTTGCGGGAGGTTGGCAGCCTCGCGGTCGGCGCTGCGCACATGGAGCGCAACCAGGCGCAGCAGCTCGGCGGGCAGGGCGACAAGGCACGCGGAGGCGTGACGAGATTCCGGCATTGGCAGGAGTGGTGAGCGTGGCGTCAGCGGCAACGACGGCTGAGGGCCCGGCGCGGTGACCATATTGGTGGTGGAGGGGCGGTCGTGCGCGTCGTTGGTTGACGGGAGGTGCTGCTGGCGCGCTGGTCGCGTGCGTTGCGTCGGTGGGCGACCAGTGCAGCTCGTGGTCGGCGGCGTGGGGAGGAGAAGTAGGTGCGAAGCGACGGAGGGCCGGACGGGGGGGGGGGGGGGGGCAGCTTGTGCCTGGCCAGGGCAGCGGCCACAGAAGCGCGCTCCAGCATCGGCGCACCGCGTCCATCGCGTCCACGCGCACAACGACGGCTCTGGCGGCCTGGCGCGGTTGCACGATGCGACACGATGCATGCGCGCTGCGGCATCGCCTCACGCTCACGCTGACAAAGGCCACGTCCGACCAGGTTCCGTGTGGCTGTGCACGGGCCCGGACTCGTCCGCGTTCGGTGCCACAACGGTGCGCCAACCGGGGCTCTTAGCTGCGCAAGGACGACGTGGCCGCAGCACGTGTTTCTGGAACCCAACGACATAACCTGACTCTTTCGTGCTTTCGTGCGGCGTTGCCCATCGGCATGGCAAAACCCGATCTGCGACGCCCAGGCCGCGACCACTAGCGACCACACGGCGTCCGCAGGGTCCACCGCACCCACGATGCGACGCGCGATGGCGGTCATGATCGCACCGCGGCGCAACGGCGGCGACAGTGATTTGACCGTCGCGTTGGCCATCGCGCCGACGCATATTGTGCACCACGACCACCGCTGAGCAACTTACTCAAGACCTGATCACAAGGACATGCGGCACAAGCGACTCACGATGCGGTGCGCGAAGAGATGCATTTTGTGGTGCTTGCTGCACATCGGTGCTGCCATTCGCGACTGCCGTCCAGGTACCGTTCGTGACGTGTTCGAGGGTTTTGTGCACTTCTTTCCTCTGCAGCCATGCTCTCCAACTGCTGGAGTGCTGTCAGGGCGTCAGCAACGTAGAACCAGTTGCAGAGATGCCGAGCCGACAACAGGAGGGACCCAGAGCGTGAAAGGTGACAGCAGCAGCCATGCTCGATGCTCCTCATGATGAGCGGAGCATCCTGCAGCGGATTGTACTGCAAGTTCATGTGGAGGCGATCAAGTGCCTCCGCCGCAACGATTGTTGCCACTGGCAAAGCGAAGCTTCACCACACCGTCCCTGTCACGGCTACAGTTTGAGGAGCTGAGCGACGGATGCTGCATTCGCCGCCATACTGTACTCGTGCTTGGCCGTCGGCTCACTTTCACCGCCATTCGTGCCAATCAAGGTGTAGAACACTCTCCACTCTGTTTCTCAGGTGTCGTTGACCAAATGCAGTGAAGGTTTTCTTGGTCGGTGATAATCTGGCTCATGCAACTTGCTTGGCCCCACTGAAAGGTGGCTGATGCTCACATATTCTCAACAAGCATATTGGAGCGTGGAACGGAAGTCAGCATGGGCGACAATATGAACAAAGCGCCGTCAAATCAAGAGCGACAAACCATAAACGAAAATACAGGAACAGCAGGTAAATCAAAAACGGAAACAGAGACACGGCAAGGTCAATTCGAACGCGAGGGCAATCAACCTACACCATCTCAAGCTATTCCCACAGAGCAGCACCACTCCAAACATGATTCAGGCTCTTAGCCGCGCCGCGAACACATCTCCACCCGAACATGCCCAACCACAACATGCAGCCTTGCCCAGCTCCGCAACCTGCACGCGGATCCGGCTCGCAACCGCTGCAGCATTGCTCACACTCACCGCCATCACGTCCACATACACGAGTTCGTGCGGGTCCTCGTCTGGCCGTCACGGCTCACCTCGTCGTCGACAAAGAGCCCCGCGGTACGAAACACCATGTCGCGCACGTCGCGCGCGGCCGTGTCGTGCGAGTCGGCGCGGGCGACACACCATCACGCGGTCAGTAACACGTTGGACTGGCAAATAGTCGTTGTCCGTGCCCAAGACCAAAATCTGCGCCGTGAGCGAAATAAATGCTGCCGACGCGCGAGATCCGCGAGCAGGGTGGGGTGAATCGTGTGCGCTGTGACGCGGCGGAGGTGCGCAGCGGTCACGGGCACCATCTTGAATGGGTCCTTCTCGTCCATCAAGCAAGTCCATGGTCAGAGCCCGCAGATTGGGCAGGGCGTAGACAGGGAACGTGGTCAGGGTCTTTGCCGACACGGTCAGCAGCACTGACGTCGGTGAGGAGAGGTGCCGCGCCATCCCACCATTGGATGCCATGCGAAAGATGCAATACTGTGAGTTGCAGCAGGTTGCCAAGGGAACGGCCATTGACGGACGAGGCGGGACAGTTGAGCTTGGCACAAGAGAGTATGGGCCAGGCGTTGCTCCAAAAAGGAAGCGGTCCTGAGAACATCGCTCAGCTTGAGCGACGCGAGTTGTCGCATAGAGGGCAACACTTACGGCAACTGTCCCATGGCACTGGCCTTTTTGACATCAACATGGCCGTGGCGGCGGGCATAACCATTGATGTCAAAGACGAGACGACGAAGAGTAGGGAGCAGATGGACTCGCCACTAGGCCCACAGGTCGTGACAAGATCGAACGCAACACCGATGATCTGGCACAGAGCAGGGCATGAGATATCCTGCGCCAAAGTCACGACATCGCCCATTGCCATGACATTCGTAGTCTCCCCGAGTTCAAGTCGCTGCAGCATCCTTGCGAGACGAGAAAGACGGTTGTGGACGAAATTTGAGTGGAATCGAAGAGCGTCGACACGCAGCTGCTGGAGGAGTGGGGCATCAATCAGCGTCCAGAGCATGCCATACTGACGATCAGCAGCAACAACTGCCACTTCACGAGGCCGAATTGCCAAGTTCAAGTGACGCAGATGTGACAATCCAATGCCCGAGGTCACAGCGCTTATCCATCGTCTCACATGGATAGCATGGCTCGGTCAATGTCAAGGTCAATTGAGAGACGACTGCGGCAATCACAGTCGCTGGAAGCGTGACCACTTCCAGGTTTAGTCACGTCAAGTATGGATACTGCACCGCAATAGACTTGACAAACAGATCCGTGACCAGCGCATGGTGATGGGCAGGACACTTTGCGAGTCGTCAGAGCGCGCTCTCTGTCGTCCCATGGATATCATAGTGCTGAACAACCTGTGAAATTGGCACCCGTCCACAACTGGAATGCACGGATACGCCCGACCGGAACCAAAAACCGCCAGCCCAGCTTGCTTTCCAGTTGATAGTCAACGGCAAGAAAAGCGGATTGGCCCTTGTCGTGGTGCCCAGCAGAATTGATGACTCCAACCCTTGCGACAGACACCAGCTTGAATTGAAGTCAACAGATGGCAAACGAAAGCGTTTCGTCCTCGTCGCCCCTATTGTCCGTCTCTTTATCATCGAGCATGATAATGACACGGCTCGGGAGCGGATCTTGATCAAGGATGGCGTCCATGCTCCAGACCAGCACATTGTCAGCAGCAGACCGCCACACGGTTGGTTTGACGGAGCGCCATGAGCATGTATACAGCCCATGGTCCTACAATTTTCGGGCCGATCAATAGGAGACAGACGTTGTTGAGAGCGCCGTGTTCTTGGAACACGATGCACTTGACAATCATTTGGAGGAGTTTGGCAGGCAAGGGGGAAATGGTCGCTGGGCCATTGGGGTTGACTTGACCATTCGAGTTGGGGCGAGAAATGCTTTGCAACATGAGCGAACTGGTTTGCAGCAGGTCCGTGTCGGTCATTGTAGGGTCAATAACTTTCTGTTGATGATCGTCGACGAATTTCAGAGTTCCGACAGCCCGTTCGTCAGAGTCGCTTCTTTCGCCAGTTCAATTCATTTGAAAGAAACGTGAAAGTACCAATGCGATGCCTTTACAGTTTGCCTTGTCTTTGCGTGCGCCTTTGGACGAGAAATCTATAGCGAAGGTGTGCTTTGCGAACTGTGAGCGATGGGAACAAAGTCTGACACAACCTGCATCGCCGCATGGTATTTGACAAACAGATCGCTTCGGTGTTGGTGATGACCTTGACCAGGAGAGGTTGATGGATGGCAAGCGACAGCCGTGGCAGCGCCTGCAACCCGCGTGGCCAATCCATTTAGGGTTAGACCGTTTGCGGCTACTGCTGCCCTGGCCACCAACGCCGTCGCTCTTCCCCTCGCCACTCTCCGCCCAATCGCGAAGGTGCGCCACCTCGTCCTCATCGACATTGTCACCATCCCCGTCTGCCTCACACATCCCAAGCTCGTTTGTCTCCAGCCTGGTGGGCTGGAAGACCATGTTATGCAAGTCGCGCGCGGCCGTGTCAGGATCTCCAGTGTGCACGACGCGCGCAAAGACACAGTCCGAGACGCGTGGCACGAGCCACATGCGCTTGAGCCCGCACCAGACTGCATTGTCGGGCGCATATTCGAGTTCGAGCAGCAGGACGTTAGATTCTGTG
Organism: Allomyces macrogynus ATCC 38327; assembly: GCA_000151295.1. Taxonomy (NCBI): domain Eukaryota; kingdom Fungi; phylum Blastocladiomycota; class Blastocladiomycetes; order Blastocladiales; family Blastocladiaceae; genus Allomyces; species Allomyces macrogynus. The sequence goes on along the minus strand of GG745374.1, from coordinate 318,005 downwards.
TTGTCAGGAGCAGGGCACGGGCCGTGAGCGCCTTGAGCTCCAGTCGGTGCATGAGATGCGCAAGAAGGGAGGGGTGGAGAAAGTGCGCATTGACGTGGCGGAGGTGCACAGCCAACGCGGGCAAGGACCGCAATAAGTCATCGCGGCCAATCGGTCAGTGAACGCAAGTTACACAGCGCGAGCAGGGAAAACGTGGCAAGTAGGTCGACCGAGACAGTCAGCACTTTGACGTGCGCGAGGAGCGGAATCGCGCTGGCCCAACAAATCTCTGGCGATAGGTGGAGTGTCGTGAGCTGTGGCAGCTTGTCAAGGGCCGCGCCGTTCATGAACACTTTGCTGCGCGTATTGCTGCACATGCAGCTGACCTTGGAAAAGGACAGCATGGGCCAGGCGGGCAGATCAGGCACTTGATTGTACGTGAGGTAAGACGGGAAATCACAGGCGCATTCTTGAACGCCATCAACAGGCGAGCGTCATCCACGCAAGAATCAATGGACAGGTCCGTGAGCACGGGAAATATGAAGGTTTTATTGAAATCTTCAGCACGAATCGGCGACTTGAACCACGGCCGATCCTGGAGGACGAGTCTGGCGAGCTGTGGTGCAGCGACCGCCAGTGCCTGCAGAAAGGGCACAGTCACAAGGACCTTGGTCAGCTCGACCTCCGTCAGACGTGGCATGGCGGGCAACAAGTCGGGCAACAGCGGCCCTGAGCTCATTTTCTCAGCAACGGAAAAGCCGTAGATGTAGCGGCGGCGGCGGCGCCGAGCGCTACTGTCTTCAAAGGCGAGGCCTGCAGCAAATGAACCTCAGACTTGGGGCCACAGGCCGTCCAAAAGTGGAGCTCAATGGTCCCAGTCAGCTGATGCAGAGCAGGTCACGAAATATCCTGCAGCAACAACATCACGTCGCCAATCTTCATGGCATCCGCAAGGTTTCCCAAGTCAAGTTTCTGCATCATATGTACAAGCCAGGAGAGGTGATTGCAGACGAAATCTGGAAGCCGACAAAGGGCGCCAACACAGAGCTACTGGAGTCCACAGCCGATATGCATGGACACGCTCAATGGGTTCCAAAGCTGCCGAGGACACTTGCCCTTCAGTTGAGAGCCGAAGAGTAAGCCAGAGCTGCTCAGGTCGCAGTGCCCAGAAGAATCAGTTGCGTGAGCACCTGGCAAATTTGGACAGAGGTTCACATCTCACAGTTCATGACAAGCGGAAATGGTCCGTTGCCGCACAACTCCGGAGAGCACACCATTTCTTCCATGTTCCAGATCATCACGCTGTCGACCGCGCACCGCCATGAGTGGTTGGTCATGGCAGAGCGCCAGGAGCGTGTGAACTGGCAAGGGGTGTGTTGGAGCCGCGAGATCTGAATTCCCGGGCCCAGTAGCCACAGAAACCCATTGTCGAGGACGCCACGTTCTTGAAACACGATAATTTGGAGAATAAGCTAAAGCAACTTGGCGGGCAAGGATGGCATGCTGGCGGGACTGTTAGCATTGGCATGAGCACTCGAGTTAGAGCGTGCAATGTTTTCTGGCTCGAGCAGCCTGGTTTGTTGTAGGTGCGCGGAGTTCAAGGTGGTGGTGGTGGGTTGAGAATTGGAATGATTGGCCGATGTGAAACGATACAAGCTTGACCAGGTTGTGATCAGTTCTGATGCTTTGTCTTGTTCAGACTGCTCTGCTCACCTCTGCCGCATTTGTCTCATTTGTCATGATTGTGGAGCCATTCCATCATTGCCTTTGAGCCTTTGAGGAACCATCAGCGCACCCAGTGCAAGTCTGCAGTGCCAGACTTGTGTGATGGGAATCATGTCTGAGCTACAACACGCATGTATTCATGACAACTGGATGACGAGAGTCGAGAGTCGTCCTTGCTCTTGTTTGCGGCTCGCTTTGCAACTGTTTGCGAATGCATGCCTGACAGCCACTCACGACCCACAGACCAACATGATTGTTTGGGCCTACAATGGACTCTTGCCTGTATTGGGGCTTCTGCATGCGCCCGTGAAGAGGGGAAAATAAATGATATCTTGCTATTTGTGGTCTCAACCCTATTCGTCCTTTCTCGCCACGCCTTTCTGTCCACAACGACCTCCATCCATTTCTGTGCAGCACATCAATGCCCACGGCGTGAATCACGCACTTCTCCACATGAACGTCCCCAATCGCAACATGCGCCTTGTCCAGTTCTTTGACTTGCGTACGAATCCAATCTGCCACCACAGCAGGATTTGTCACGCTTGTGCGATCACGTCCATGTCAACGACAAGTGGCGAATGCAACCATTTCTTGCCTTTGCGGTGAGCGCGTGAGCAGCTCTTCACACCAGCACTGGCAAAGGCACGGGCAGTCAGGTCCTCACCACTGTCGCCGCTGTACCCGCCCCAATCTTGGTGGAGATCTGTCGCCAAAAACTTGACCATGCTGTCGTCTTCATCTTCGTCAATCTCGTGCATGCCATCTGCACTTGTTTCGAGCCCAGTGGGCTGAATGATCATGGTGCACATGTTGCGCACGGCGGTGTCTGGAGAATCAGCAGTGACAATGTGCACAATGACATGGCCCGAGATGCAGCACAAGCCACATGCGCTTGAGCAGCCGCCAGATGGCGTTATTGGGCACATACTCAAGCTTGAGCTGCAGCACGTACAGCTTGTTGCAGCCCAGGGGCAGGGCATTGGATGTGAGCGTCTTGAGCGCCAGCCAATGCACGAGTTCCGCAAGCAAGACTGGGTGGACATAGTATGTCATGACACGGCGCAGATGGGCGGGCGACATGGACACTGACTGCAGCTGGTGGTCGCCACAAGTTGCCTCCACAGTCAGAGTATGCAGATTGGGCAGCGCGAGAGACAAGAAGATGGCAAGATTATTGACTGAGACATTGATCTCAATAACCTGCGTGAGGGAGCGGAGCTGCGCCAGTCCATTGGGAAATAGCCAAAAGATGCAGTTTTGTGAGCTGTGGCAGCTTGTCAAGGGCCACGCCATTGATGAACGTGCTGCCACCCATGCAGGAGAGCTTAACATAGAAGAGCATGGGCCACACGCCCAAATCGGGCACTTACATACCCTCGAAGGTGAGCCAGGCAAGCATTGGTGCGTCAAACGCCGTCAACAGGGTGAAACTGTCCACAGAATCCATGTTGAGGTCCAGGAGCGTGGGAAATGCAAGTGGTTGGCCAACTCCACCAGACTGAGTTGACAAGTTGAAATACGGCCGAACCCGGAGGACAAGCTGAGCAAGCTGTGGGGGCTGCTGCAGCAAGGGCCAAGAGAAAGAACTTGGTCATATCGACATCATTTGGCTTGGCCAAGGTCAGCTGCAGCATAGCAAGCAATTCCCATGGCAGCTGCGCGCCTGGGTCGTCTTTTGCAAGGATGGAAGCGCTGAGGTGGCGCTGGCGGCAACGGTTATTGTTATTAAAGAGAAGATGACAAAGAGCGGCCATCAAATGGTCTTGGGCCATTTGGGCGCAGGCCATGTCAAGGTGGAATGCAACAGTCCCAGTCACTTGGTGGAGAGCTGGCCACAAGATATCATGCGCCAGTGACACGACATAGTCAATTGTCATGGTGTTTGTGATCTCCATCAAGTCGAGATGCTGTAGCGTGCTGGCGAGATGGGCAAGGTGGTGGCGGACGGACAAAATCTGGATGAAAGCGCAGAGCGTCAACACAAAGCTGCTGAAGGAGCGGCACACCAAACAGCGACTGGATCGCACTGCCGTCCACGTAGTAACTGGTCATTGGACGTGGCCAAATCGACAGGTTCAAACAGAGCAAGTGCAGGAAAACAAGCGTCACAGCCACATTGTCCCATCCCCCACATGGTCACAATCAAGCAGCAACTGCAGCAATCAATGTCACTGGAAGTGTGACAACTTGGAGGTTGAGGCAAATCAAGTGTGGAAACTGCGCCAAGATCAACTTGGCAAAGAAATCCATGGCCAACACGCAAGACTGGGCGGGGATACCCACAAAGTACTGGCTCTCCAATGTTTCAAGCCAGTGCTGCCAAAACAGCGATCACCTTTCACTCGGTAGCCAACGAGCAGGCCAGAGTTACCTGGGCCATTTCCAGCAGACTCAATGGCGCCAGCGCCAGCTGACACTTTCTGGACCAAGCATCCATGACAAACGGTAACCAGGTTGGGCAGGTTGCATGCGGTGCCAGTCCGGAGAGCACAGCATTTCATCGACATTCCAGATTCGCACTCAGTCAATAGCATGCTGCCACATGCAGTTGGCCTGGCAGAGCGCCAGGTGCATGCGCACGAGCAATGGACACGTAGTTGTCGCAAATCCATTGTACTTCCGTCCTGGCAGACAGAGGCACACGTTGACGAGAATGCTGCGCCCTGGAGCACAATGCACTGCACAATCTTTGCAGCAGCTTGATGGGCAGGGAAGACAAGGCGGCGAGACTGCTCATGCTGGCGTGAACAGTTGAATTGGTGCTGGAAATACTCTGCGGCATGAGCGGGCAGGTTTGCTGCAGGAGCGCGCCCTCCACGGTGGTGATGGTGGTGGTTTGAGAGAGAGGAGATGTTCAGTCATGAGCAACGCGTCTTGCAGGCTCCATGCTGCTGCATGGTCCTTGTGTGTTGTGGCAAGGAAGGGAGCCAATGGAAAGTGACATGAAGCAATGCAAGACCATTCATCACTTCCAGCTGGACTGGCTGAATGTCTACTCAATTTGCAGTTTGCCTGCTCTGCAATCTGCTTCTCCTGTCGATAATCATGAGCGCACGCCTGAGGGATAGTTGGCTGTGCTTCAGCAGGAACTGTGTTTCATGGCAAGAACTGGCTCCTCACCACTGATGTACATGCTATTTGAAACAACGACCAGCGGATTTCCACACGAAATGCGTAACAAAGAAGTCCTTTTGTTCTGTTCCAAAGCTGGCAGTCAATTCAGACTTGAAAACAGATTCTCTCGCTGGTTGCTTTTCAGTGTTCTTCAACAAATGATCTGCAACACTGACTTCTCAATCTCCTCATACACAGGAAGTTCCCAATGACGTAATGATACTTTGCAAGCAAGCACGCTCCAATGACAATGAAACACGAAAAGAACAACACCACAACGGGTTGACAAAGAAGAGGAGGTTTTGTGGTCCCCTACACAGCAGTTGCAATATGAGCTTCTCCTTCAACCATTTCCACGTCTGTGATACTGCCAAAGGACACATTATCAAAGGTGTCAACCGCATCCGTTGCGCCAGCATCCTCAGCCAACGCATCGGATGAAAACAAGCCACTCCATCAATGATTTTGACGTCAGCATGACCTTCAACGTGCAACCCACCAAATGTCTTGGCATCAACCGCCACATCAGCGCCCTTGGCTTATGATCAAGATGAGAAACCATAGTGGTCCGGCAGCCCTCATGTCCTCCCCTTCCGTCAGCCAAAGGTCGGAAAAATCGCGCCACCAGATGGCGACAGCGCCAATTTCGCGCTTAGCCTCAGACACACTGTCAATGCGCACCATGTGCACAGCCAGCTGGTGCGCAATGGGATACCAAAACCAAGTCTTTGGCAGCGCCGTCCAAATGCCATGCCCAGGCGTGTACTCGAGCGAGAAAGCAGGGCGCAGGGTCTGGAGTGTGCTGTACGCGCTGTTCAGCCGAATGTCGCTGAACCAGACAGACCACACAGCAGGCAACCGCGCCAATCGCTCAACAACCGCCACTGTGGCAGTCCCCGACCATACGCACTGCACACTGGATGGGATGGTGGCGAAAGCAGAACTGATGCTGGTCGACGTGAACAAGACCAGAATAGGAGGATCTAGGGTCACAATGGTCGCTGACTTGGCAGTCAGTGACTTCAGAAATGGGAGGATGGGCGCTTTTCCGTCAACCCAATTGATGCGTTGATACAATTGCAAGGTCTTGAGCCGCGGGAGCGCGTCAAAAGCAGCGCCACAGATTCCAACAGTGAGAATATCGTCCATTGGGGTCATGATGCTTGACACGGACGGCCAGGCGATATAACTGATGACGACGGGTTCCCAATTGTCGATGATGCAGATCAAGAGCTGCTCAAGCACAGGCGCACTCCAGGCAGGGGCAAGGTGCAGGAGCATGCGTTCATCAATTCCAATCTTCCACAACTTTGGCAGCACTATTGCATTAAAGTATTGAACGACGCCTGGATGATGTGTAGGCGGTATAACCGAGACTGGGATAGGCGCGTCCCAAAGTATGAGCATTGACAGGTACAGCAGACACATTGGAAGCACTGGTGCAGGCGAGCATTGGGCATTGTGATGCTCATAGACCATGTTCTGCAGCGCAGGCATGATCTCTGGCAGCATGGTCCTGGCAGCAGCATAGGGCAAACGCATGTCAGGCGCCAGTCCCACTGTGGCCATGATGACAGCCTGGTACATGGTCCTACCATTGATCTCGTGTAACATTAGCCATGAAGCAACGCAGCGTGCAGCCATGGGAAGGTCAACTATAGTACCTTCAATCTCAAACTGGCGCAGTGTTGCTACTGCGTGTGCAATGTGCATACGAAACATGGATCAAGGGTGCATTGATGCACAGACGCCACAGACGCAGAAATGGCAGCATTGTGCAAATCAGCTTGGTGCCCACATTTGTTTCCAGGTGGTGGAGCCGTGGCAGGTCAATCTGGTGTGCAATTTCCTCAGCCATCACACACAACCTTGACTCCAATCGCCATGAGATTCGCGCCTAGCCGCATGGCCATATCGGCAAACGTGCTTGCAGGGAGTGACTCCTGGATATGAATACGAGCCAGACGTGGAAACCATGCAACTGCACAAGCAAGTGCAGCAGGAATTTCAATTGCATCAGCCAGTGTTGACTTACACATCTGCTCGCCCAAGAATAATGACGAAATTCTGTCCAGGATGACACAATGGTACTGCTTGTGCTGGCCCCCTACATAGTAGAGGGCATAGATGGAGGGTGGCAGCATTGCCACATGCAGATCCCAAGGATTTGATGGCGTTTGTGCAACCAGATCAAGCAGCAAGTCCTTCTGCACAACGCATCGTCCAGGCGTTTCAAGGATGAGATCCACCCAGCCTGCCAGTTTGACACCCTGGGCGCCATGCTCATCAGTCTTGATCAACAATGCCATGTCAATATGCCAATGTAGCATGGCTTCAGCAACTGCATGCAACGTGTGGCATGCATTTTGAAGTGCAAAGAGCAAAGTTGTGGGCAGAGGGACTGCATTGTGACCTCTTGGTGCAATTGATACACAGGTACCCATGCAACTGTTGGGATGGAGGATGTAGAGTGCTATTTCGATCAAATTTTGGCAGGCAGGGCCAAGAGGATGTGGTGGTGTGGTTTGAGCTCTTCAACAATGAAGTTCAGTTGTTGTCAGGCTGGCAAGACTTGCTTTGAGGTTGGTGCTGGGCAGTTTGCACAGTCTTTTGTGTGTGGTGGGCTGAATCAAAAGTGACTGTGAGAATTGGCCACAGAAGTCAGTCAGCATGTCACTCAGTGCATCAAGTGCAGCTGATCTGCATGTGGTCAAGCAGAGGGCTGGTGGATGCCAACAAAAGGAAAACAAAAATGCGTCCAGTCCATTGAAGCTGGGAGTGGCAAAGGTAAGCTTGCACTGATGTATGACAACAATGCCTTGACCCCTGACCTGCCACATGCTGTGCACAATTACACAGACACTCTCCAACAATTCGTTTGTGCTTGTGCACAGCCATTTCTCCTTGGCAGTCTGTCTGATGCCACTCAAAAAGGCACTTGTTATTATTCAGTGCAGGCTGGGTGGCCAGGTTCATGCAGGGGAACAACAGTCTGCATTGTGCACATGTTGCAGCAGAGATTTGCAACATAGACTGCAATTCTTGGTGTGACAGTTGCAGCTGCAACAAGTGATCACATCATTATCATCAATGCATGGACACCAAAGCAAGGACAACAAAGATCACAACAACAAGTGACAACACAAGCAGCCACAGCTAGGATAGACTGGATGCTTGATTGTGACCACCTCTATTCCCATCACCAATATTGAGATCTCAGCTAACTGTGCCATTATGGCATTGGTTCAGATGCGCCTGTTTTTCATCGCCCATTTCTGTCAATTTGGACGTGTTCTCCTGCTTGGACGTGCTCTCCTCCTGTTCCTCATTGTACACGCGCCAGAAAAGAATGTCGCCCTTGCTCTGCACATTGTCAACAGCAAGTCGCAGAGCGCCATGAGCGCATGGCTGGCAGACAATGGTAGCAGGAGGAGCATGTTGTTGTGAACGCTGAGTCCTTCAGTCCACCTCTGGTGTTTTTCTTTTCACATTTAGATTTCTCCTTGAGCGCTATCTATCGTTTGACAAAGCGCGCTGCGTGAGCGACTCATTTCACTTCGAGGATTGTTGAGCAGACAAGCAACGCATCGCAGTGCACCAGCACGGTGATCGACCGTTTTTGGTGTGATTTTGCAGACAAGTTGAAGCGCCAGCAGGCACCAAGCACATGGGAACTGACAGCGGACGCATTGAAAGAATGGAAGCGAAACGACGACATGCTGACGAGAACGCGTTCCAGATTCTCCAAGTCCCCCAAGGATATGATGTTCCCTCAGATTGTCACGGATTCGGAATCACTCGAAAGCGAAAACTGTATTGAACGTCGACCGGTCGCCATTTACGACTCGGCGAGCTCACGAAGACGACGGACCGTCGAGCGGACCGTGGCGGCGGCCGTGGTGCTATCAATGCGATGCACATGGTCAGATCCTGTCCACTCAAACAAACACCTCGTCCGAAGCCACGAATTTACGCACCCAACCGTCCACGCGCCACCGGCCATGGTCTTCTTGCAGCCCTTGCAGTGCCAGATGCCGACCGCGGTGCGCTTGACCGAGTCCTTGCCGCAGAACGAGCACGTGTACTTGGCGTGCTGCGTGATTTCCATCTTCTTGATCTGCTTACGCAGCGTCGCGCCGTAACGCGTACCGTACTTGCCGACGATGCCAACCTTCTTGGTGCGCTTGGCCTATTCGCCGCACAAATTAACGAGCAGAACCGCAGGAAAGCGTTAATCGTCGGTTCTGGGGGAAAGGAATGCAGCCATGACAGCAGCGACCACTCCACCACCATCAATGAGCGAAACCGCCCGCGAGCACGCAGAACCGCCAATCCGCGCGTGCAATCGTCTGCCTCCCGCAACTCTGATCATGGTGGCAACATAGCAGCAAACGCGCAGCAAGCGAGATCGCAACGGGTGCAGCACGCGGGATGCCGCACGCAAAAATGCCGCCGACGCGACGGGTTCAGCCGGAGGGTTCAGCGTGGGGCAATCAATCCAGCAAGCGGCCCGCTACGCTGGGGAGCGGCCGTAACGGTCGCGATGCGCAAAGTCGCGGTGCGTCGAAACGGATGGACCGGCGTGACGACCCCCCGGCATGAACCCGTTGCGGCCACAAATTCGTCGTCGCGGCGGTCGTTATCAGCGGAACTGCTGGCGCGGCAGCGTGGTCGTCGTTGTCGCGACGGAATGGCGGATTTTGCGGTCCTGGCGGTGGTGGTGTGGTGGTGATGCGGTGGTCGCAATGTCGGTCGGTGGGGGTCGGGCAGCAACTTGCCATTTTGCAGGTTCTTTGGCGGGAAGAAGGAGCACAAAAGGAGGTTTGACAGCGTTGCCAAGTTGCGAGCGGCAAAGGCGAAAGCCAGGTTTTGAAAGGATCACGTGTGTTTGACTCGGTCCGCTACCACCGTAGCTTAGGTTTTCGACCCCACTGCACTTGTCGAATACAGGAACGCACCTGGCGAACACAGGAGCGCACCAGGTGAACACTGACCGTTCAGCACGCCAGTCAAACACGACGTCGCTATGGCGACGCTGGTGAAGACCTCGGCTTGCTCAATGGGCAAGAAAATGATGCCCAGCGCGCAAGAGAGCATGTCCGATACCGAGGTGAGCAATTTGCAATAGCAACTTAAATCTAACCCCAGACGAAGCAGGAACCAAGGAGCACGGCGCCGATCGTCCAAAACCACACAAAAACACACCCCGCTCCTCACCACTCCCCACCCATCACCCATCACGGCGCCGCATTCAAAATCGCCAGCTTCCACTCCTTATCCTCGGGCACCTTGGGCGGCCCAGGGCTCGCGACCGCGCGCCCGCCTTCGCTCACCGGCACCCCTTGCTGCGCATTCAGGTGCGCCTCGGCCTGTTCCGGCGACATGCCCATCTCCTGCTGGAGCCGGAACTTGTCGACGACGAGTTGCATCGGGTGGACGGGCGGCGGCGTGAACAATGTGTCAAACTGCGCGCGGAAGTGCGCGAGCAAGTCGGCATAGGCGGCCTGCACGACCTGCGCCGCGTCGAGGAAACCGAACCGCACTTGCGCAATGAGCAGGGCGTGCACGTCGCGCCGCGCATCGATGGCACGGTCCATGATTCGCCGCGCCGAGTCGATCAGGTACTCTTCCTCGAAGATGCTGCCCTTTTTGCCGGCGTGGCGCTTGCGCTCGGCCTTGCGCTTTTGCTTGCCGGTTTTGCTATTGTCACGGGCAGCGGTCAGAAACGAGGAGAGTCGATATGGGTCGCACGGAAAAAACGCACCTCCGTCCACTTGCACGACTGCTCGTTACACTCGCCGTCATGGTCGCGAGCGTCAGGCCTGTGAACGTCGACATCATCGACGTCGTATCGCTCATCAGGTCGATATTGTTGAGCGCCGGGTCGTACTCGGCCAACTCGAGCGCCGCGAGCTTGGCCGCCTTTTCATGGCGGCACTCAACCAATCGGTACACGCGTTGGTCGAGGTCTGTGCGGAACTCGGCCAGGTGCGTGAGCATCGTACGCGACGCCTCTTCCACGCCCGGGCGAATGTGCGTTTCGATCAAGTCGGCGCGGTTGTGCAGCTGGGCCTACAAGAGCCGAGGAGTTCGGTCAGCACCGCTCACGAAAAATGAGTTGCAACAATTGAGATACGAACCGTGCGCGTCGCCTCGTCCCACGCCTGCCCCATTACAAGCTCGTTCATCGCGCCCTCGATATCGCCCGCATACTCGAGCAAGACCTGCGCCGCATCGCGGTGCTCCGTGCGGTCGTGCAAGACCGCGGCCACGTCGTACGCGAGCCGCGCGCGGTCAATCTCGTCTCTATTCTCGACCGCCGCCTTCTCGACGACCAAAAACACGCTGCGCCACAGGCCGGCCTTCAAGTACGCCTCACGCGCCTTATCGTAATGCCCACCAAGCTCAAACGTGATCCCTGCATCCGCATACTCGCCGACGTCGCGCAAGTGCTGTCCGTACAGGCCCAGCACGTACCGGCGCTGGTCGTCGCAGTCGGGCCGCGCCGAGTAGTACTTGATCGCCTGCGCGTAGAGCCCGTGCCGCTGCATGAACGCGATCGCTTCGGCAAAGTACGCGTCGCCGGCATCGAGCAAGTGCGCAAACGCGCGCGGGAACCGTTCGAGGTGCGTGTCGATCTTATACTTGCGATACGCGTCGGGCAACTGCTTGAGTTCCCCGAGGAACGCCAGGTACTCGCGCGGGTCCTTGTGTGACTGTTGCGCGACCATGAGCACCAGCGCAAAGTCGTACATCCCGAGGGCGACATTGTAGAGCGTGTCGACGTTCACCAGGAAAATCGTGTACTTGAGCGCCTTGTCGGCCACATCAGCGTGCGTCACCGACAGCTGCTTGATCAGCGTCAAGGCTTCCTCGACGTGCGGCGGCGTCTTCTTGCTGTGCGTGGTGACAATGCTCGAAATCCATGTCGCCAGCGGGTAACGCGCCCCGTCCTGCTCGAGCTCAGTGCGCACAGCGTCGCAGATCCGGTTCACTTTCCCGGCCTTGTCGGACTCAGATTGCTTGTGCCGCGTCGCGGACTCAAGCGCCGTGTACGTCGTCTCGATGATATCGTCGCGCTTGAGCGATGACAGGAGCAGGTTCAGGTACTCGACCGAATTCAACTGCTTGATCACTTCGGGCACGGCCTGCATGAACCGCGGCATATCCAGGTCCACGAGCACATTGAACTCGATCCGGTGCTGTCGGCACTTGACAAACGCCGCGCGCCAGGCACCGGCCGCCACGTCGGCCGCCAGCGTCCGCAGCACCAGCGGGCGCGGATGGATCGTTTCGAGGTTGCCGCGAGGCATTTGCAGAACCAACCCCGTCCCGAACGGGTGCGCCGTCACGATTTGCGCGCCGCGCTCGACCGCGCGCGTCTCCACGTTCGGCGGGAGTTTCCCGTCCAGGACCGCGCGCACGGGCACGAAATGCGCCGTGTGGCTGAGAGTCGTGAAAATCAGAAACTGCGCGTGCACGAGGAACGACTGGCACTCGACCGAGAGCGTCGTGTCGCCCGCGTAGAGCTTGGACCGCGCCGTGAGCCCGACGACCTGCACTTCCGAATCGTCCGTGTCGGACGCGACCACGGCCATCCACGCGCACGGGGTCAAGAAATCGACAAACCGGTCGAGCCGGTACTCGTCGGTGTTGGCGTCAAAGTGCGCCGCATAGACGGTGCCGTCGACGGTTTCGAGGAAGACGCGGCCGCGGCCCGTGCACAGGCGGTAGCACGGGAAGTCGAGCAGGGTCTCGGAGACTTCAGTCGCGGTCAAGGTCGTCGGGTCGAGCTCGATCCGCACGAGCTTGTCGACGTGGCCGATCGGGTCGTAGGCGAGCGCAAGCAGCGCGTGCGCGTCGATGAAGTGCAGCTGGCGCAGGTGGGCGTTGTCCAAATCGACGCTATGAACGGGGGGCAAGTGAGAATGATCACATTTCGGCAAACTCTGTCCCTGCAAGATGAGAGCACGTACTCGACCGTCCCAGTTTGCTGGAACGCGTTGGCCCGCGCCGTCTTGGGATCGAAAATCTCGAGATGGCACCCGTTCCACCCCGACAACAGCGCGACCCGCTCGAGATGGTCTGAGTGCTGGCAGAACGCGACCGACTTAACGGGCCAGTCGACGGCCAGCCGCGACGCTGAGTACGGTGGCGGCACGTTCATGATCTTGAACGGCGTGTGCAGGACGGCCGACCCATCAATCACGGCCACCGACGCGGCATGTGCCACGTGCGTGACGGGCGACCGGAACACCTCCCACGCCCACTCGTAGTGCAGGTAGGCGTCGTTGGTCGTGACGTGGAGCGTCAGCGGACTGGCTGCGTCCCACGAAGCGGAGGTCACGACGGGCAGCTCAATGCACTGCTTCAGGTACCAGTGGTAGTTGTTCATGGTCCAGAGCTGCAGCGTGTGGTGCGGGTGCGGCATGCCCGTGTGCTCGGCCCAGACGAGCAACACTGTCGAGTCCATGTTCCATGCGAGCTCGCGCAGCGTGATGTGGCCCTCCTTTGTCGCCGGGCACGTTGGGCGTAGCGCAAACTCGCCGTGCCGGAGGCCATTCGGCTCGAAAAACACAATCTGGTGCTTGTTAGGCAGCCGCTGCGACGAGACAATCAAGTTCCCGACAGGCCGCCACGCAAGAACATGTTCGAGCTGGTCGACGAGTTCCGACGTTGACTGGAGCGCGCCGTCGCGCGCGTAGACGCGGATTGTGCGCTTGGCCACGGCGGCTGCATCGACCGACGAGATCGCAAACTGCGCGCCGTCGCCCGTCCAGGTGATTCGCGGCGCCTGGTCGTCGTCGGGCGACTGCCGCGCCGTTGACGGGTCCTTGGCGAGCGCAGCTTGCTTGCCTGCCGAGCCATGGAACTGCGTCTCCTTGCGCCCCCACCCGACCGAGACAGGCACTTGGTCGCCGTGCGCGTCGGTCTCAATGGGCGCCTCGTGCAGCGCATCAAAGTCCTTGGTCATGACCATGTACCGCCCCAAACCCGTCACGAGCACGACGAGCTCCTCGTCGGGCGCCCACGCCATGGCCAGGACACCGCCGTCAACGGTGCCAACGGGGGAGGGCGTGCCGTCGGCAGCGAGACGCACGAGCTCGCCGCTGGCAAAGGAGAGGACCAGCACGTCATCTTCGGCGAGGTAGGTGAAGGACGTGAGCTTGCCGTTAGGAACTTGGTCGAGCGCGCCCACGGGGGACAAGTCCTGGAGCGCAAGTTGACGACGATCAGCATGACACCACGCGGGTGGACAAGGTCGATCATGATTCATACTCCATTTTCGGCAATCTCGATGACTTCGAGGAAGCCGCCCGCGTCCATGGCAGCAAAGGCGCGGTGGCTGGCCGCATCGTGTGCGACGGCAAGAGCAGTGCCCGGCAGCGAGGCCCACGCTTCGCGCAAAAGAGTGAGCGACCGCATCGTGGCCCTTTTGCAGAGGGATCTTGCTCCAAAGCGAGTATTGTTGCTCGGGATCACGGTTGGGTTGGCCAACAGTGGTTGGGTGCAGCAAAGTCGTCGGCCAGATGCAAAGGCCCAGCCGCACGTGCGAGTGACTTGAACCAGCAGACCGCGTCCTTGTGCTTTGGTCAACGCTAAGTGGCGGACATTCGTTGCAGCTGCAGCAAGCAACAACACCATTACGGAGCCAGCATCTGTGGCGAGGACCCGCTGCAATCATCAATCTGTGGTCAAGCAATTTACGAGCCAAAAGTACTGGTCAAAGCCACCAGTCGATTGCGGCTGTAGGAGAATGCTGCTGATGCCCAACTGGAGTCAGCAGAAGCGCGCCCTGACGTCTGCCTCCGACCGTGCAAGATCTCTCAATGCCTGTCGATTCCCGAGAGCTTCACGGTTCATGAACACGAAAGCTGATGGTTATTGCAACTGGCCGCGTTTTCCGACTTGACCAGGCCATCTTCGACGCGCATCATGTCCTATTCGCGCCCAACAAGCACCATCCCGGTCCCGCGGTACCCAAACGGCATCGCATGCATTGCCGTCGTCGGCAAGCAGGTAGGATGTTTGTCGATATCGTGTGCCCGTGCTTGCAAACATGAACGATGATGGTGCTGATGTGTCATTTGCTCGGCCAACAGAACAACCCGTTGCTGATCCAAACTTTCGGAAATGCGGCCGACCAAGAGCTCAAGTATCACTACTTGGCCCACATGTCGTGTGACTATGTCGACGAGAAGCTGCGGTCCGGGTCCAAGTCGGGCGACCTCTACTTGGGCCTGCTCTGCACCATCGAGAGCCAAAACGTGTACGGATTCAAATGCTCGTGAGCTGCGTTCACGCGACTAGCGAAGCGCTGACACCTGCTCGTTTGCTCTTCTTCTTTCAGTTACGGCTACATGACCAACACGCGCGTCAAGTTCCTCATTGTGATTCCGACCACCGTCCCGACCAAAGACAGCGAAGTCAAGGCGGTACGTGAGCCTCGATGTCGTTTGGACGATTGCGCACCGTGCACTGCGCTCATCAACGCTTCCTTCTCCACCTTGTTGTGTAGGCATTCGACGTGATCCACTCGGCCTACATTGATTTGCTCGGCAACCCGTTCTACGACCCGGACTCGACGCAAATGGTGGCCTCGCCGCGGTTCCGCGCGCGGCTGCAGACGCTCGCGGCCCCTGTGGCGAGCTGATCGATGAGATTCATACATAGACGTCATGTTATCTTGGTCGCTATCATCAAAGTGCTGAGAAACAAAATGAGATTGGATTTTCTTGCAGTTGAGTGGTGGTTTCGTGTGTCAATTCAAGTTCAGGATGCAGCCGTGGGTCCAGCCGACTTCGTTGATCGCGTCCGTGACCAAGTTTTATCCAGTCGGCGGCTGGCCACCACGACCACCTCGTCAACGACGCTGCCACCAGCAAATAACCCGGCGCAACACGCAGAGGACGCTCGTTTGATTCATTCGACTCCGACGATCTGCTGCCGGCGGTCACTTCATAACGGCGCGAGGCCCTCGAGTTTGCACATGGCCACCAACTGAATACCAAGTGCCAAGTACATTGACCGACCAACCAACGCCAAACCGCCGCTCTTTCAACACCGATACCATCATGGACCACGCGGCCAACATGCCCTTCAGTCTCGTCGAGGCCTCGTTTGCCGTTGCCGACGCCGACGCCGGCCACTTGCACGCCGACTCGCCACTGCATTCGTTCACCTACCAGGCGCGCAAGGCCGCGCTCTACGCGCCCGACCCGCCCGCTTTCTTGCGATCCGCGATCCCGGGCCCATCGTCACTGAACGGATTCGACTCGCCCGTCGACGCCGAATGGGACGAGCTCGTACAGCGCGTCACGAATGCCGCCAACCAGACCGAGCTGAACGACGAGAAGGACCCTTTTTTGCTGATTCCCGCCAACGTCCTCGCCGAGCTGGAACAGGCCGGGTTCGAGTCGTCGCTTGATGTGCGCGTTGACGGGGGCAAGAAGAGGTTTGATACGGCGGCATGGGCCGAAGACGTGGTCAATGCCAACCACGACGATGGCGGCGCGCTGGACGTGGCCATGGACGGTGTCGAGCCGTACAGTAGCGAGTGGCTTTTCCGGTACGATTGTTTCCGCGAACTGCATCTGTGTCCAAGCGCACCAACTTCTGACGCCCTTCCTCCACCAGTCTCTGCGCGAACCACATCGACCAGCAGCTCGCGCTTGGCGCCGACGCGACGCTCGATCTCTCCACGCTCTTTGACACAATTATGCGCATCTTGCGCGACGGCGCATCGGCCTCGTCCGACGCCGTCAGTGCCGACCTACTCGAGTTTCTCGGGTACGACAGTCTGCCGCTGATCACGGAGCTTGTCGCGCACCGGTACGACATTCTGCGCGCCGCCAAGGCCGAACGCAAGGCCGACCAGCTCGACGACTGGAAGCGCGCGCGCGAAGAGCAGCTTATGCGCGGTCCCGCGCCACTGCCAAGTGGCGGGATCGTCGACCGGTCCGGGCCCAACTACCCGCACGTGTTCCATACCGGCGGGCGGCCGATCGTCTCGACGATCATGATCGGCGCCAAGTACGCGCTACCTGCCGGGTCGGTCCAGATTGACGAGCCCGAGTACCAGGAAGTCGTGATTCCGGCGGCACAGCAGGCGCCGCCGTTGCCGGAACAGCAAGTGATTACGATCGATAAGCTGCCGAAGTGGATTCGGCCGGCGTACCCGGGGTACAAGTCGCTCAACAAGGTGCAGTCGCTCGTCTACCCGATCGCGTTTGAGACGAATGAGAATATGCTCGTGTGCGCGCCAACGGGCGCGGGAAAGACCGACGTGGCGATGCTCACGGTGCTGCGCACAATCTCGAATTACTTGATTGACGCCAACGAAGGCGACGACGAAGATGAGGCTGTGGAGCCGGTCGCCAAGGCGCCGGTCGATCCCGACGCCGAGTTTGACGAAGAGGACGATGGCGGCGACGGGCCGGGCGGTTTCGACGAAGATGCCGACGCGGGCGACGACGGGCCAGCAGGAGCCAAGCGGCCGCCCGTGCAGCACATCCGGCGCGGCGCGCGGTTCCCAGACCAGAACCGCAAATCGGCCATGGTCAAGCACCGGCAGCCGATCATCGCCAAGAACGACTTCAAAATCATCTACGTCGCGCCCATGAAGGCGCTCGCCGCCGAAGTCGTCGAGAAATTCTCGAAGCGGCTGCGGCCGCTCGGGATCCAAGTGCGCGAATTGACGGGCGACATGCAAATGACCAAGCAGGAGATCTTGGCCACGCAAATGATTGTCACGACGCCCGAGAAATGGGACGTGGTCACGCGTAAGGCCACGGGTGACTCGGAGCTCGCGCAAAAGGTCAAGCTCCTCATCATCGACGAAGTGCACCTGCTGCACGAGGACCGCGGCACCGTGCTCGAGACGCTCGTCGCGCGCACGCAGCGGCAAGTCGAGTCGACGCAGTCGATGATTCGCATTGTCGGACTTTCGGCGACGCTGCCCAACTACATTGACGTGGCCTCGTTCCTGCGCGTGAACCCGTACAAGGGCCTGTTCTTCTTTGATAACGGGTTCCGCCCGGTACCGCTCACGCAGCACTTTTTGGGGATCAAGGGCAAGACGAATTCAGCATCGCAGAAGCGCAACCTCGACCGCGCGTGCTTTGACAAGTGCATCGAGCAGGTGCGCGCCGGGTACCAGGTCATGATTTTCGTGCACGCGCGCAAGGATACGGTCCGTGCCGCGCAGGCCATGCGCGAACTTGCCGTCCAGGAGGATGAGGTTGACTTGTTTGATTGCACGGGCATGGCAGGGCACCACGATTGGCGCCGCGAAACGGCCAAGTCGCGCAACCGCGAACTGCGCGAATTGTTTGACCAAGGGTTCGGCATTCACCATGCCGGGATGTTGCGTTCCGATCGCTCCTTAACGGAGAAGCTATTTGCGGCCGGCATGATCAAGGTGTTGTGCTGCACGGCCACGCTCGCGTGGGGTGTCAACTTGCCGGCGCACGCCGTCATTATTCGCGGTACCGACGTCTACGATGCGCAAAAGGGCGCGTTTGTCGACGTGGGGATTCTCGATGTGCTGCAGATTTTCGGGCGTGCCGGTCGCCCGCAGTTTGAGAGCGAGGGTGTGGGTTACATTCTGGTACGTCGCGACTTACACTTGGCGAGCCAAATTCGAGGAATGACGACTGACTCTGCTTCGCATCGAATAGACGTCGCTCGAGAAGCTGCCGCACTACGTGTCGCAAATGACGCAGCAGCACCCGATCGAGTCGCAATTCGCGTCGGGCATGGTCGACAACCTCAATGCCGAAATCTCGCTCGGCACCGTGACGACTGTCGACGAGGCCGTCCAGTGGCTCGGGTACACGTACCTCTACGTGCGCATGCGCAAGAATCCTGTCCGGTACGGGATCGTGACCGACGACGACACGTCGCTCGTGTCGAAGCGGCGCGAGTTGATCGAGGACGCGGCCAAGACGCTGTTCCTGACCAACATGATCGTCTACGACCCGCACACGGGCACGCTCGCGTCCAAGGACGTTGGCCGCATCGCATCCAACTACTACATCAAGTACGGCACCGTCGAACTCGTGCACCGCCAGTTGCGTGATAACATGTCTGAGGCCGACGTGCTCGTGCTTCTGTGCGCGTGCGTCGAGTTTGACCAGATCAAGCTGCGTGAGTCGGAGGTCAAGGAACTGTCGAAGCTGCTCGCACAGTACTGCCCGTGCCAGATCCGGCGCACGCAGCGCGTCAAGGCCACGATTTCGGGCGAGAATAATGTGGGCGGCAACGTGAAGGAGGTGGCCGTGACCGACTCGGCGACCAAGATCAACATTCTGCTGCAATCGTACATTTCGCGTGCGCCGCTCGAGGACTTCGCGCTCATTTCCGACACCATGTTTGTCGCGCAAAACGCTGCGCGTATCTTGCGCGCATTCTTCGAATTTGCGCTCAACCGGTCGTTTGCGTCGACATGCGATGTGGTGCTCAAGCTGTGCAAGTCGGTCGAGCACCGCAAGTGGCCGTTTGAGCACCCGCTCAGCCAGTTCTCAGTTTTGCCGTTCGAGATTATCGATAAGCTCGGCCACCTCGAGCACGTGCAGATCGAGGACCTGCGCGAAATGACGCCGTCCGACGCCGGCCAGCTGATTCGCAACCAAAAGTACGGGCCGATCGTCGTGCAGTGCGCGTGGCAGTTCCCGTCGCTCGAGATTGTGTCGCGTGTCGCGCCTATCACGAGCACGGTCGTTGAGCTGCAGCTCGACATTACGGCCGAGTTTGATTGGCTTGAAGCGGTACACGGCAAGATGCAGGCGTTCTGGATCTGGGTGCAGGACTCGGACGGCGCGCTCTACCACTCGGAGCAGATCCTGATCCACCGGAGCAAGCACCAGGAGCCCGTGCACATGGAGCTCAAGCTGCCGATTGCGAGCCCGCCGCCGCCGCAGCTCTACGTGCGATGGGTGTCCGACACGTGGATCGGCGCCGAGTCGATGTGCACGGTCACACTCGACCACTTGATCTTGCCCGACCTCTACACGCCGCACACGGACTTGCTCAACCTGAACCCGCTGCCCATCTCGGCGCTGCAGAACCCCGTGCTCGAAGCGATCTGCGCGCAAAAGTTCCAGTTCTTCAACCCGATCCAGACGCAAGTGTTCCACACTCTCTACCACTCGCGCGAGAATGTGCTTCTCGGCGCGCCGACCGGGTCCGGCAAAACCGTAGCCGCAGAGCTCGCCATGTGGGCTACGTTCCGCGACTTCCCGACCAACGGCAAGGTCGTGTATATCGCGCCGCTCAAGGCGCTGGTCCGCGAACGCGTCGACGACTGGCGGCAGAAACTCGCGCCCATGAACCGCAGTATCGTCGAGTTGACGGGCGACGTGACGCCCGACCTCGACACGATTCTCGGCGCCGACATTATCATCACGACGCCAGAAAAGTGGGACGGTGTCTCGCGCAACTGGCGGTCGCGGTCGTACGTGCAGACCGTGCGCACCGTCATCATTGACGAAATCCACTTGCTCGGGGGCGAGCGCGGCCCGATTCTCGAGGTGATTGTGTCACGCATGCATTACATTTCGCAGACGACGGGCAACGCGATTCGGATCGTTGGGCTCAGTACGGCACTCGCGAATGCGCGCGACTTGGCCGACTGGCTCGGGATCCGGCCCACGGGCTTGTTCAACTTCCGCCACTCGGTGCGCCCCGTACAGCTCGAGTCGTACATTGACGGGTTCCCGGGCAAGCACTACTGCCCGCGCATGGCGACCATGAACAAGCCGACCTACTCGGCGATTTTGCGGCACTCGCCGTCGCAGCCCGTGATTGTGTTTGTCTCGTCGCGCCGGCAGACTCGATTGACCGCGCAGGACTTGATCAGCTACTGTTGCATGGACGACCAGCCGAAACGTTTCCTCAAGATTGACGAGGACGCGCTCGAGGACGTGCTCGCGCGCATCAAGGACACGAACCTTGCGCACTCGTTGTCGTTTGGGATCGGGCTGCACCATGCCGGTCTGACCGACTCGGACCGGCGCATTGTCGAGGAGCTGTTCGTCTCGCTCAAGATTCAAGTTTTAGTCGCGACGTCGACGCTCGCGTGGGGTGTCAACACGCCCGCGCACTTGGTGTGCATCAAGGGCACCGAGTTTTACGACGCCAAGAAGAAGAAATATGTCGACTTCCCGATTACCGACGTGCTGCAAATGATGGGCC
Organism: Allomyces macrogynus ATCC 38327; assembly: GCA_000151295.1. NCBI lineage: Eukaryota > Fungi > Blastocladiomycota > Blastocladiomycetes > Blastocladiales > Blastocladiaceae > Allomyces > Allomyces macrogynus. The sequence goes on along the minus strand of GG745374.1, from coordinate 296,993 downwards.
GTGCGGGCCGCCCCGGTTACGACGACAAGGGTGTCGCATGCATCTTTGTGACCGACTCGAAAAAGGCCTTCTACAAGAAGTTCCTTCACTCGCCGTTCCCCGTCGAGTCGAGCCTGCACAGGTTCCTACACGACCACATGAACGCCGAGATTGCGACCGGCACGATCAAGAGCAAGCAGGACGCGCTCGACTACGTGACCTGGACCTACTTTTACCGGCGCCTGCAGCGCAACCCGACCTACTACGACCTTGTCTCGCCGGCGCCCGAGGACGTGAACGTGTATCTGTCGAAGATGGTCGACAATGTTCTGCAGGACCTCGAGTCGGCTGGGTGCATTGAGCTCGAAGGGCACAAGGTGATTCCGACCAAGATGGGCGCGATCGGGTCCTTCTACTACCTGCAGTACCAGACGCTCGACCACTTCCACTACAGTATTCGGACCGGCGTCGTTCCGACGCACCGCCGGCTGCTCGATACGCTCGCCCTCGCGCAAGAGTACGCTGAGATCCCCGTGCGCCACAACGAGGACCTGCTCAACAAGGCGCTCGCCGAGGACTTGCCCATGCCCGTGCACCATTTCCCGGCGTGGGACAGCCCGCACCTCAAGGCGCACCTGCTCATTCAGGCGCACATGTCGCACGCGGCATTACCGATTGTGGATTACGTGACGGATACGATCACGGTCGTCGACTCGTCGGTGCGAATCGCGCAGGCGATGATTGACGTGGCCGTTTACAAGGGTCTGCCAGAAACGACGCTGCAGATTCTCACGCTCCTGCAGAGCATCAAGCAAGGGCAGTGGATCACCGACTATAACTTGGGCCAGCTGCCGAAAAGCGTGCAGCGGAACAAGCTGCCGCGCAACGTGGCGTGCATCGCGCAGCTGCTCGCGTGCCCGGAACGCGCGCTCAAGCACGACCCGGCGCTGCTCAAGTACGCGGCCAACTTGCCGCTCGTCGACTTGCAGTTCAAGGTGAACGCTGCGGATGTGGCGGCGGCGGCAGCGGAAAAGACCGACGGCGACCAGCCGGGCTCTGAAAAGGCCGACGGCGTTATCGATCTCGCGCAGGAGCGGATCTCGGGCAAGCCCAAGCCCGATCCCGCGACTACCGCGGCCAACACGGTGCGTATCACCGTCTCGCGGCGCAGTGCGTTCCCGGCGTACCAGACGGTTAAAGACACGCGCATTCACGCGCCGCGGTTCCCGAAAGTGCAGTACGAAGGGTGGTACCTGCTCATGGTCGGTCCGGCGCCCGAGGGTGCCGCCGAGACGGGTCCTGGTTTGCCCGACGTGTCGCGGCGAGTGGAGCTGCGCCGGTTCCAGTTCCGCGAGCGCACGAGGATCAACGCGACGCTGCCGTACCTCGGTAAGGGTTCGACGCTGTACCTGATGTGCGATGGGTACCAGGGGCTCGACCAGGTGTTTGAGTTGTAGGTCAAGTCTGAAGAAAGGAAACGTGGTTAAGTTTTTGGAATAGATTGGACATGTCGCATCAATACCGGGTGGAGAAGCCAGCAACGACAGTTCTCAACGGCTTTCCCATATTCTTCAATAGCCAAAACGCGATCGCGGCTCACGACAATATTTACTCTGGCACGGCGAGTTTCCACGCCTTGAGCAGCCACGCCAGCGTGACGCGCCCAACCTCCTCGCCAGCGTGCCCGACTCGCCCATTCCGCGCATCCAACCCCCACGCATCTCCGGCCAAGAGCCACGGATCCCGCTCCACGTCAAACCCGGACGTCATTTCCACTCGCTGGGTGGCAAGAACGCGTGCCAAACGATGCGGCCGCACCAATCCACAACGAGCGCCAGTCCACTCTGCGAGCAAGAACCTGACCGAGGAAGAGGAGGAGGGCATTCCGGGTAAAATCAAGTCGGTCAGGTTCGGGAACGATTCAGCGAGAACGAGCTCCATAGCAGCCGTCTTCCATGACGAGAGCGTGATCAGGACAAGACACTGTAGGTTGGGCGCGTCCGGGAGCCACCCGGGGTGTATTTCGCAAACGGTCAAATCCAGGGCTTCCAGACGCGGCATGATCAGTTGTGGTGGTGGAGTGCGCGGAGGACTGGTACACTGTTCAAGCACCTGGAACCAGACATCTTCGGATGTGTGCGTGACAAGGGTCAAGCGCCGGACCTTGAGCAAGCGCAGGCGCGCGACAATGTCGGCGCGAATCGCGACCGTCAGGTGGAAGAAAGGGATAGGATGCGCGTCGAGAAGCAGTTCTTCCAGGACTGGTCGGTGGAGGTGTGCTTGGAATTTGGGCATGACCATCGAGCGGGTATGGGATCTGGTGGAGGCCGTCACAGCCGCGACAAAACCAGAAAGGACGAGTCGGCGAAGGGGACACGACGCGACCACGACATTGACGGCTGGAAAGAGTGCCGAGGCCTCAATGTTCGCCAGGCCGCCGAGTTCGAGCGAGGTCAAATGCGGGAGGGACATGGCCAGACAGCGCATGGTGACCAACACCGACGTTTTCGTCACGTCCGACGCGTGCACGATGCTCAACGATCGGAGACCGTACCAACGGCGACACTTACGAGCCCACAATCCAGTCAAAAGACACACCAAATACCCCTTTCGCACACTCTCAATCGTCAGGCCCCGTGTGCTTGACGTCCATGCTGGAGGATCTGCAAGTACCCAGGGCATGTCAATCGTGACAACCACCTTGAGATGCACAATCGAAGTCAGGTCAGGGACGTGTGCCTTGATTGGCCATTCCGTTTCATCTCTGTGTCGGGAGGTAATACGCTGTTCGTGAGAAGATTCGCCAATAGGCAGATCGTCGAAGGAGGCATCAAACGAGACAGCGTCCATCTTGGTCAGGATCCACGACCGCTTTACGGAAGCCCAAGAAGGAAGTCCCATTCTTGGCAGCATCGTCCACTGATTCGCGGCTGCCGTCCCGTCAACCCGCTCATACACCCCATGAAGCTCGCCAAGGTCAAAGTCAATGAGCGTGATCGTCAAGAGGAACGGCGAATGCAATCCCATGGGCGACATCGGCACGCGCACACATCCAGCTGGTAGCCGAATCGAACCGCGGCGATTGCCCAAGACTGCGAGAATTGCGGTCACGATTTCATCGAACGGCTCCACGCAGATCAGCGACGAACAATCCAAGAAATAACAGTTCGGGCACGCTGCGAGAGCCCAGGTCATGAGCAATAACGCGTTTTTGGTATCAGTCGGGCCGGCCATTCGATCGCCCGCTAACAGTTTGCGGACAAGAAGCTGCGGAGACATGCCCAAGAGGCCCATGGAACTGCACGAGAAAGTCATTTGCTGGAATGAGCGCACGAGCCGATTCAGGTTGCCCAATCCGGGGACAAATACAACGCGGTAAGCCGCAGGGAGGACCGCAATACGCGCTGACGCGCAAGTTGCGGCCAAGGCGAGAACGTCGCACGGCACTGCAACCAGAAATTGTGCGACATCGAGCAGCAAATCATCAGGCAGGTCCGAAAATCGCGGGAAAACTGGCGCGTTTGTCGCAGGTTCGGCTTGGCTGGCTGGCAAGAATGGCAGCGATTCGGCAGCGGTGGCCAACATGGTGCGGAATCTTGCGCAGAGCAGAACGATAGGAATAGTATGCAGGCACTTAAGCTCGCGTCAATGGTCAAGCAACGGCTCAATCGACGACACGCGCGATAAAATTGTCTGCCAGGTTCTTCGTCTCCTGGTGCTCGTGGTTGGCCTTGAAGCAACAACAGGGGAAGACTGGACGCGGTCTGGAGGACGATTGACACAAACGCTCGTGACGGCTTCTACCGCATCCACCGCACCACGTCATTTGTGTTCGCGTCCTTGCCTCGTTCGTTTCGTTGGGCGACTGGGCGACGGCTTTGGCGATGCTGGCCACTCCATGTCGTTATGCTCCGCAACGTTCATAATATCAACCGGCTCCAAATCCTCTGCAGCACTCGGCGCATTCGGCTCTTGCACGTCAGAACTGTTTAACCCCGGCGCCGCCAGCGACCGGCAACCCCACGCACCGTCCACCTCCAACATCACCACCAGCGCAACCATGTCTGGGTTCCTCAAGACCAGCGATTACATGCAGCGCATGCGCGCGCAGCCCACGATCACGCGCGCCGTCCCTGTGGCCGACACGGGCGTCGTCTTGCCAACCGCCGGGTCCACGCCGTCGGTGATTACGCAGCGCATGTCGGAGCGCGAGCAGACGGCCTTGATCATGGTCAAGGATGCGCTGAAGGTCAGGCCGTGGTGCCTTTTTTTCTTGTTGGCGCACGGAAACGAGGCACGGGCCTGACAAAACCGCATGGCAAACGCACAGAAACACGACGGGCCTATGACCTACGAGCAGCTCAATATCGCCAGCGACTACCAGCTCGAACGGCACCCGAGCGTGCACATTGCGCTGACCGAGGACGAGGAATTTACCTACGACACCAAGACCGGCTCGTACATGCATCGGGTTCGTGTTCCCGTCTCCCGTGAGCGCTGGTGTTTGCGGTGGTTCGCTCATCCACTCCACGCTCTGCCTTTGTAGCCAAAATTCACGATTCGAACTAAGGAGGATCTGCTCACGCTCATTAAGTCCTCGCCGGGATTTTGGGAGGTGGCCAAGCTGAAAGAGTCGAACATCAAGGTCGTGCCGTTGCTTCAGGTCCGCTTCATTCGTCGCTTTCCGCGTCGAATCAACGACATCCGTCTATTCTTCGGCTCATCACGGACGTTCTCCACCCGCTAGGAGCTCGCCAAGGACCAGCTCATCTTCCTCGTGCAAAAGCAGCAAGGGAGCAAGGAGCCCGTCAGCGTGATTCAGAACCCATGGCCGCCGTCCGAATCCGAAACGTTTACCATGGCCGACGAGTTCAAAAAGGCGTTTTTCGCGGCGAAGGTGCCAGACGACACGGAGCTGGAGCGCGAGCTCGACAAGGGTACGCTCCGCGCAGGATCCCTGGCAAGTAGGAGTTCAGCAAATTAACGCGGATCCATTCATGTAGCCAATATCGCACGCAGCGAGGCGGCCGACATCAAGCGGCAGGTCAAGAAAAAGGAAAAGAAGCAAAAGGAGAGCAAGCGCAAGTACAAGTACCAAAACGCGCACCATTTGCTCGGCACCGACGCTGCAGGCCCGTTGGGCGCGTCGTAGGTCGGGGTGGACGCGCAGTCGATGCTGCTGAAATTCGTGCTGTGGTTGTGGAGCACGCCCTGTAATATAGGCTCGATTTATCGGCGACAAAGTACTGCCCGGCAAACTTGCGACGAGCTGCCGCTGTTGTGAGCATCTCCACGCCTCTGTTGCGGCAGAAAATGACACAATCTCGTCGTGGTCCTGACAGACTTGACGGATATTATATCAGGGCAGGAAGTCCGCCTCTGTCGTCGTCCTTATGCCTTCGTCGAGATCCTTGTCGATTAACCCTCCTCAACGCTCGGCAACACTCGACTCGCCCAACCAGCTGCATTTTAACAAGCGCGACATTCAGCTCCATACCCTCTTTCGCTGCGCTCTTCGCTCTTCAGCGACTCGAAGCTCGTCGGCCAATACCTCAATACTCCTCGATGAACCCGTTCGACCAAATCCCGGCCGCGCGCGCAGTACCTGACGGCGTCGTTGACCGCGCCGCCGAGCTCCTGCGCGTCTACGTTGCCAAGGTCGGGTCAGCCAAGGCGAGCGACCCGTTTCTGCTGCGTGCATGCCTGTCGTTGGCCGCTAGCGAGTGCGTCGCGCTCAGACCTGCCTCCCCACTTCATCCTGGACGATGGATGCTGACCCTGACGGTCCGATTAGAAATGCGGTCCCGCTCAGCGACTCCAAGGACCTGCAGGTCAAGACGAAGAAGCAGCAGCAGGATTTCAGCAAGGCCATGGCGTCGCTGCGCAACACGGTGTCGTCGACCTCGGGCACGGCTGGAGATGCGGCTAGCGGCAACCAGCTGAACATGGCTCTGGTAGCCGTCGGTGCCACGCAGATTCCGCTGCGCGCGATTGACGCGATGGTGCAGCACGCGACGCAGAAGTTGCGCGAGGACGGCACCATTCCGAGGATACAGACGTCGCTTGACGAGGCGTCGCTCTTCAAGTACCAGTTGGCCGCGACGTACTTGATTGCGGAGGCGACCAAGGTCCGTGCTTGCGTTTATGATGCTCAGGTTTTACCGTTCGCTGTCCTCACGCTTTCCCAACGTTTCGCTAGTCGGCCCCGTCCAAGGCATCCTTTGCCAAAGTCGCCAAACTGCCGCTCAGTTCCTTCGACGCGATCGTTGCGCGCACGCGGCTCGACTGCGCCGATCTGCTCGAGCGCATGACGTCCCCCTCGACCCCGAAAAAGCGCGCGCGCGAGCCCGCCGATGATGGAACGCTCGAAAAGGAGAACGCCGACGAATTGAGAGACACGGACCCGCTCGCGCCGCCGTCGCTCTCCCTGACCCGCTCGCGGTCGAATGTGAAGCGCATCAAGCTCGACGTTGCGTCCGACTCGGTCGCCGACGACGGCGAGTCGCCGCTCCGTGGCCGGCAATCCCGACAACTTGCGACCCCTACGCTTGAACCTGACGCTGCCGACGACACGCCCACGCTCCGGCGCACGTCGCCGTGGCTTGCGGGCAAGTCGCACGCGATGGACGTGCTCGCGTCGCGCTCGAGACCGGTGGCGCGGACGCCGCCGAGGGCAATTGCGGTGATCGTGCCCGTCATGCGCAGATCGGCGGCGGCAGCGACTCCGGGGACCAGATTGCAGGAACGGATGCAGCAGTCGGGTGCGCCCACGCCCAGCCGGCGCGCGCCGCAGACGCCGCACGTGCCGTCGAAACTGCGGCTGCGGGCGGTCCCGCCGACAAGCGAGTACCGCGTCGGCAGCAACGCCGACCAGCGGGCCGTCGACGCCGCTGACGCCCACGACGCGCGCCATGATTGTGCCGGACGCGATTGCGCCCGATGACGCAGTAATGGACGTGGCGGCACCGACGGGGACGCCCACGCCACACGCGCGTCGTGTCGCAACTACGGCGACGGAGTCGGCAGCGACCCCGTCGCGGCCGCGTCGGCCGCGGATTGCACCTGGGACTGCAGCGGTACAAGTGCCTGCTGCGCCCGCGGCCCCGCCTGCGCCGCTGGAAAACGTGCCGGGATTTGGGTCGTTCAATATGGTCCCGCTCGTCGACCCGCGCGAGTCGCAGCGGTTCCACCGGTTCCAGTCGTGGAAAGCTAGTATGGTTGAAAGGTTGCAGGCCACGATCGCGGCTGCAGCCACGACAGTGTCAACAGCCGCGACAGCGTCAACGGCCGCACTGCCGGCCGAGGCGATGGTTGTGTGAAGTATTTCTGGAGGCAAGGACGTGCCTGTGTCAATACCAATGTCGTGCGTGTGCTTTTCCGTTCATTTCCGGTCCTTTCGAGCCCAGCGAATGGACAAGATGACGTGAACAGGCTCCGAAGCAGGCACCAATCACACAAGCGCCAGAGATACTTTGCCAAGGCCTTGAATCACACGCCGCGTGTGGTCTAGAGGATAGGCTTCTTTGCAAACTCTGCTGCTAGGAGACTCAAATCTGTGAAACAAGACTTGCAACAGGCCACCCGAAGGACTGCGGTGGTGGCTCGCTTTTACATGGTCCGTCCAACCCTTTGCCCACCGGGACTTGAACCCGAGACTCATCAGGAGCGTACGGAGCGCTATGAAAGGGGACGCCTTAGGCGGCCCCGGACACGCGGTCCAGAATGCTTCATCAGCCTCCTCCACCCGACCAACCCGTCAACTTCGATGGATCGGCGCCGCGGAGGATATCCGCGACGCGTTGGCGCGTCGAGAGCCGCGCATGGCAACTGGCGAGAGAGTGACGCCACACACGCACGGCGCTATGATCGCCCCGTGGCGCGCCGTGGCGACGGAGGGCCGGGGGGGCTTGGACGGGCACATCTCGGTTGGCGTTTGCTGGGCGGCGTTGCCACCCGCAGCTTGGGCGGCGGTCGGGAACAACTCTCTCCACCGGGTTACATCGTCGCGCGTGATCGCCGCGGGCGCGAGACGGCGAAGGTGGATTGGGCCCGGGTCGTGTGGCAGCAGCCACTGCGCAAACCGGATGGGAAGGTCGCCCAGACCGTGCCGCAACTGATAGCGGCAGCGACGCCGGCGCGACGTTGCATAATGACGCGCTCTCAGTCGCCCGCGTTGCGCTGGCAAGCGAGGTAGTGGTCCTGCGTGTCGTCAGCGCCGCACGTCGAGCCGCGTCCCCACCGGCGCGTGATCGACCGCGACCAGGAGCGCAAACAACTCGGCACGCGTCGAGGATAGATGACCCGGCGGCAGGCGCACATCGACGGCGCGTTCGTTGGGCCCCGGGAAAAGCACGCCCGCGCCGCCCTGGCCAGCCGCCGCGTCAAGAGAATCGTTCGTGTACACTTGCAGCGTGCAATTGTGTCACGTCCATGTCGTGGCGCCACTCCAGACAGTAGCACAGATCGCTGTAAGCAGTCGCCACCAGCGTGCCCGGCCACTCGTCGATCACCGTGCCGGCTCCGCGCACCGTCTCCACCTGGTGGAACGGCAGCGGGAGATCGTCGAACTCGCCGTCGCGCTCGCTGTCGCGCCCACTTGAGATCAGACGTCGGGTCGGTGATGATTTATGTCATAACTATGGGATTCAAGGGCGTGTGGCCTAGTGGCTAAGGCGTCTCCCTCCGGAGGAGAAGGTCGAGGGTTCGAACCCCTCCTCGCTCGTCACTTTTTGAGTTGAATCACGTCAAGCGGCGATTGATCTTTTTGCTTGAACAGTCACGAGAGATCTGTTGTGGGCCCTCGGCTCGCATTTTTCTTGCTTGAAATGGCTGCAAGAGACGTGCACAGAGATGTGCCGAACCGTCTTCGAACCGCCGAATCGCCTCTGGTGCATGAAGGCTATGGTTCGGAGTACAATCCGCTCGCAATGTCTCCAACTCGCATCTTTTCGCTCGCGACATTCGCGCGCGACTGAACGGTCACTCTTCTTCTCCAACCTCTCCACCCGTGCTCGTGAAAGCACCAGTCCACGTGCGGTATAAGGACGAGTGGGTTCTCGCGCGAGGAAGTGTTCGATTTGGACGGGATCCTGGAGCTATTGAAATCTCATGGGCTCACTTCCAGTCGCCTTCACCGGTCTTCACCTGTCGAATGAGCCCCCTCGACTTGTACTTCGCGAGTCGACAGGTTGACATGAACAGCCGCAGTTAAGTATGAGCGGCTGCAATCTCACGACGACTTCCTCGTCCTCAAACGGGTACGAGTGCAGCATCTTTACCATGAATATTCCAAACCAAACAATGGATTTTATTCCTGGAGAAGCAGTTGCTTTGAGCGATCAGGGATGTTGACGCGGAGATGCGGTGCGACCACGTCAGGGGCGCGGCGCAGCCGTGTGGTAGACCGATCCACGTGGACCTATCGAATTAGCCCCACCGCACCCCACCGCACGGCTGCATTACATCGGCGGGTTGCTCTACCCACCGTTGCCCCTGACCCACCCTGACGGAGCCAGCAACAACAAACTGCAACTGCCCAGCTGCAACCTGCCGCCCACCCGAACGCCGGACCGCTCCGATCCAACGTGTGCCATGATCCCATCGGCGCGCAATATTGCCGTGACCGGGCTCGGCCTCGTCACCCCGCTCGGCGTCGGCGTGCAAACCGCCTGGAAGGCTCTCCTGGCCGGCCAATCCGGAATCGTCGATCTCAAGACCAACCAGCACACCAAGGACCTGCCGTTCCTCGACCAGGTGCCGTGCACTGTCGCCGGCGTCGTTCCGCGCGACCAGCTTGACCCAAGCACGTTTATGAACCCAGGCGTACGAATTCCGCGGTCGCTACCCGGTGGACAAGCAAGCACCATCTGATGGAAATGCGACGCGCCGCGCAGGACGACCGCAAGACGTCGCTCTTCATCCAGCACGCGCTCAAAGCCGCAAAGGAAGCGCTCGACGACGCGCAATGGCACCCGACGTCCGAACGGGACAGGCAAGCAACCGTACGATCCGATGGACTCCGCTCTCTACTCGTTTGTCGTCCACCGACCAGTCGCATCCTAGGGCGTCATGATTGGTTCCGGCATTGGCGGCGTCGACGACTTTTCCGCGACCGCTCTGCACCTCGCCGCGCGTCAAGCGCGCAAAATCTCGCCGTTTGCAGTACCCAAAGCGCTCGTCAACCTGGCCGCCGGATGGGTCTCGCTCACGCACGGGTTCCAAGGCCCAAGTCACTGCGTCGCGACCGCGTGTGCAGCCGGCGCCAACGCTATCGGCGACGCGGCACGCATGATCCAGTACGGCGACGCCAACGTCATGGTCGCGGGTGCCGCCGAATCGACGATCAATGCGATTTCGCTCGCTGGGTTCGCGCGTGCCAAGGCGCTGTGCACCGCCTTCAACCATGACCCACCTGCCGCGAGCCGGCCGTTTGACCAGAAGCGCGCCGGGTTCGTCATGGGCGAGGGCGCTGGCGTTGTGGTTCTCGAAGATTTGGAGCACGCTCGTGCGCGTGGCGCAAAAGTATACGCGGTGCTTGCCGGGTACGGCACGTCGTGCGACGCGCACCATATCACGGCGCCGCCCGACGACGGCCGCGGTGCTGCACGCGCCATGGAACAGGCGTTGCGTGGGATCACGGACCGCAGCGTCGTCGCACACATCAACACGCACGCGACGTCGACTGAGCAGGGCGATGTCGCGGAGCTGAGGGCGATCCGGACCGTGTTTGGCGATGTACGCGCGAAGGAGATCCAGATTGCCGCGACCAAGTCGGCAACAGGTCACCTGCTGGGCGCCGCTGGTGCCGTCGAAGCCATTTGGGCGGTGTTGGCCTTGCACCATGTACGTGGTCAAACTCCCCCCTTCTTTTCTAGGTGGACAAGGCGCTGACATAAGATTGTGTGAAGGGCATCGTACCGCCAACACTGAACCTGCACGACCCGGACCCAGAGGCTGACGGGTTCCAATTGACGCCGCTCACTGCGGTCCCGAAACCGGATATGGCCGCTGTCATGTCCAACTCGTTTGGGTTTGGCGGAACCAACGCTAGTCTTGTATTTGCGCATCCCGATACTAACGGAGTGTGAAGGGCGAAATGAATACATTGTGTGCACGGATACAAGCTGGGATGTGTGATAATCATATCGATTGGACATAAAGGAAAATGGCCAATTCAAGCATGACAGACGTGTCAGCGCTCACACAAAACGGCGGCGATTCTCAAGGTGTCGCCGTCAACGTGGGATCAACTCCGAGTTGATCGCAACATGCCTGCCACGCGTTCGCTGCGCTAGTACTCGCGACGCTCGTACTCGTTGTGCTGCTTGGGTTGCGGGCCGGCGTGGGCCATGTGCTGCGTTGGTCTTGGACTCAATGTGGAAGCAGAGACATGCATGGTCGATGTGGCCATGATTCAATGTGATGTGGCGCTGTTCCATCACGCATCACATTGTGCTGTGCTGGCCATTTTAAGCTGCATAATTTACTCGAGCGCGCAAAACCATCATCTGCGTCCTCGCTGTCAAGCAAAGTGAGAAAAAGACAGGTGAGCAATCTGTTGTTGAAGTGACGCGACCAAAAACGACGATGCGCGATCGGTCCGAGAGTGCGACTTGGCTGGGGGACAGGCACGTGCATTCGTTTGTTCAGATCTAACGATTTCTGTAGACGGCAGGCCAAGTGTTAAGAGTCAGTCCGGGCTTGCTGCTTCTCAAACGTCAATCTTTCGCGGCTAAAATACGAAGAGACGACAATTTCCCAACCCATTCGCATTGTTACAAACATTAGGTGCTCCCAGACCCACCAGCGGATACTCCTCATTTTCAAAGCTCCACTTCAAGCGTCGGATTGGCTTGGCGATAACACAATGCCCAGGACTCGTGAATGCCCGTGCCCCGCAGCGTCAGCCGGCGGAGCCTGGGCAGGTGCGGCACAAGTAGCGCCAGCATGGCCGGCTCCAGACGAAAGTTGTTCATCAGGTCGAGAGTGAGCACGCTTGGCACACAGGAGATGAGGGCTATGAGCACGTCCTCTGTTCCGCGCGAATCGTCCAGTCCAAACGTAAACAGGCCGAAATCGTCGATCGGCAACCCCTGCAGGAGCGGCATCGTCAGATGGGCAAACGGACGAGCTGTCGAATCGAGAATGGCCTCACAGGTCCCCATACGCAACTTAAACAGTTGCTTGCTCGTCGGCAAGATTCTGCTTGACGGTGCAGAGAGCATCGGAGGGTTGGCGTTCAAGGCTTGCACACTACTCCACATCATTTCTTACATTTCTTCCACGCATGGCTCGTGTGGGTCACGAAGCAGATGGGCATCCAGACAGAGCATCCCCGTCTGTCAGGTCCTGAAATAGTGAAGAAATGTATCCGATTCCAGATCACAATCCGTTGCTAGACAACAATCAAAGTAACTGAACCGCGGGGTTGGAGCACTCTGGCAGTATCGCCCACTTGCTCGGCCGCGATGAGAGCGCAATACGCGCTGGCCGCCTCTGGCCGCAAGGAACCGGCGACACGGCAAGAATTGCTGATTTTCCCGCGAATGATCGGCTGGCAGCAAGGCCATGGCGCTGACCGAGTTGGCACTGCTGGTACTTCGACAGTGCCTCCTCTTCCGCTTCCACCTTTGAGCATAAAATCGTGGCCGATGCTCACTATCGTGGACACGTGTGTGTATTGTATATCATTGACAAGCGTGACACCACGGGGAAAACGCGAAGCGAAAAGTAGATGAGGGAGGGAGGTGGGGATGCGGTCGATGACCGCCAGCAAAAAATAGCGGCGAGACGACATGCCTGTACACGGGGGGTGGCCAGCAAAACCAGACAAAAAAGCAAACTATTGGCTGCATCTAGAACGTGCTGAACAGGTACCCAAACGGGTCGGCCGTGGCCACCGGCTCCGGGTCGGGTTCCGGGTACCGCTCGAAGTTGGCCGTGTCGCCCGGCCCGGCCATGCGCGGGATAATCGGCGGCTATCGTGTCGTGTCAGTCCTGCGCCGTACGACGGGCATGTTGTCGGAAGAGAACGTACCAGCACGCGTTTGCCCACGACCGCGTCCCAGTCCACGCCCTTGAACCACCGGTGGCACTTGATATCGGCGGCACCGTCCTTGAGGTTGCCAAGCCGCTTGGTGCGGTCGGCCGAGAGGAGACGACGGATCAGGTCGCGTGCGTTCGCATCGACAAAGGGCGGGAACTGGATGCGGCCCGCGAGGATCTTTTCGTAGATGCCGTATGGCGAGTCGTCGTAGAACGGTGGGTAGCCGCACAGCATTTCGAAGATGAGAATCTACGAAGGCAGAAAACATTAGTCAGTGGCGGCATGTAAATGCGTTTGGACGAGACGCCGAGCAAGACTTACCCCAAGCGACCACCAGTCGACGGCGCGCCCGTGTCCCTTGCCCTGGATGATTTCCGGCGCCAAGTACTCGGGCGTACCGCACAGCGTCCACGTGCGGTCGGGCACGACTTTGCTGAACCCAAAATCGGTGATCTTGATGTGACCGCGCACGTCGAGGAGCAAATTCTACAAGGTCGCAGCGTCAACATGGCGGTTCGCCATCCGCGCGCCACCAGTTCTCGACCACACGCACCTCGGGCTTCAAGTCACGGTAAATAATATCGCGCGCGTGCAAGTACTCGATCGCCGTCACAATCTCGGCGGCATAAAACCGTGCCATATCATTCGAGAATCGCCCCGCGCGACGCAAATGCGAGAACAGCTCACCGCCACCCACGTACTCGAGCAACATGTACAGGTTGCTCGCGTCCTGGAACGTGCAAAACAGGTTGACAATAAACGGGTGGTAGATGCGCGACAAGATGGCCTTTTCGGAATTGATGTGCTCGACCTGCTTGAGACGCACGACCTCGGTCTTCTTGAGCACTTTCATGGCAAAATACTGCGCGGTGCCCTTGAGCCGCGCGAGGTGCACGCGGCCAAACGTGCCCGTGCCCAACGTCTGCATCAGGTCGAAGTCAGCCAGGTGGTACCGCCGACCGCCGTTACCGCTTGCCGTGGCAGTCGCCGTAGCCGCGGGTGCCGTTGCGGAACGCGCCGGTGGTGGTGGTGGCGGGAGAACAGCGGTCGGCGGTGGGGTCGGCTGCTGCTGCACAGCCTGCGCGAGGTGCGCGGCCGCGGTCAGCGGCGCGACGGCAGTCATGGCCGCGGCAGGTGCCGGTGGCCGTGGCGGCGCTGCGAGCATAAGGGGCGGAGTCGGAGCGGATACAGGCGAGGGCACGACCGGTGCCATGTGCGGCGACTGGAGGAGCGGCGCGAGCGCCACGACGGGCGATGCAGGTAGGGACGCCGGGTAGAAGGTCGGTGTTCCTGGCGCAGCACGCGATTGCTGCTGCAAAGGCGGGGAAGGCTGCGCAGCGGCGGCGGCAGCCGCAAACGACGCAAGCTGCGGCGAGTACATGGCATAAGCGTACGGGTCGGTTGTGCCGGACATGGACGACGAGGCCGATGCGAGCGAGGCCGCGGGCGTCGGCAGCGCGTGCATCGGTTGCGGGTGCTGCTGCTGCGGGTGCTGGTGCTGTTGGTGCTGTTGCGGGTGCTGGTGCTGCTGGACGTGCATATGGAGCAGCTGCGACTGCGACAGCTGGTGGCGCAGCGACGGGCTCGACATGTGCAGCGGGTGCGGCAGCGTCGGTGACGGCAGGACCGCTTGTGTCGCGGACGCACCGGCGGGCGCGTGTTGCTGCTGCTGTTGCTGCGGCTGCAGCGGGAGCGTGGTAAACGACGTGGCGAGCGGTGACCCGGGCAACGACGAGGCGGGCCACGGCAGCGTCGTGGCAGCAGCACGGTAGGGCGATGCGGGTGGAGACATGGTGCCAAGGACAGGAGCGGCCGTGTGCACGTGCAACGGTGCCGGGTGCGCGCGCTTGGCGGGCGACGGCGGCGGCAGCATCGTGGAGCTCGTTGCCGCGGCGGTAATCATGGGCGACGACGGTGCCGAGCCCGCGGGAAGAGCGTAGCCGTAGGGCTGTTGCTGCTGCGCCGAGCCACGGACGGGGCTCGGGTCGCGCGATGGCAGGGCCCCGAGCGGGCCGCCGGCCCTCGCGCACTGCTGCGCACCGGTGGCAGCGGTACTTGGCGCGGCGGACGGCGATGCGACGGGCGCACAGGCAGCGGGGTCGTGCAGCATCGCGGGCAGGACGACTACGGCGTGATACAGGCGATTGCGTGCGCTTGGTGGGCCGGCAGAGCGACAGGGCAGCAGAGCAGCGGCGCCGCGTACAGTGCAGCAAGTTGGGCGCGTCGTCGCCGTCGCCGTCGTCGTTGGCGTCGTCGTTGGCGTCGGTCGTCGGCGCGGTGTGGGACGGTTGGCGGAAGGTCGGCCCAAATTCGGCAGTACGGCGGACGAAGTGGCGGCGTTCGGCGGTGAGGTGCGGCAGTTCTGCGTGTGGTCCGCGATGGCTCTGGCAGGCGCCACAGCGTCTCGTCCACGTCATTATCCTCGTCATTCGACTGTTCATGCCACGGCCCGCCAAGGCAGCTGGGCGGAAGCCTCGTCACAGCAACAACTGCAGAAACACCCAACACAACACACGTTTCATGTCTGAGCCTATGTACATGTCATCGTCGCCGTACTCCCGCATCTCTTCACGCGCCGCGCACCCCGCGCGCGCGCAACACCGCGCTGAACGAGTCGGCGCGCCGCTGAATCGCCGCGATCTGCGCCTGCACCGCTGCCGCGTCGTCGCGCAACCGGTCCACGACGGGTCGCGGGGCGGGTCGTGCCGTTCGCAACGCACGTGCACCCCATGGCCGCGCCAGCACCGCGTCAATATCCACGTCGTCGTCTTCGTCTCCGCTGGCGTCGTCGGAGCTAGTCAGTGACACGTCAACGCCTGAGACGCCGTCATCTTCGTCGGCCTCGTCCCAAGTCGAGGATGAGGACAAGTCAGGCAACGGCGACAGCGGCAATGAGTGTGCCGCTGGACTCGCTGCGTTCGACGCGCATCGACTTGTCTTGTCCACCCGGTCGTGGGCTGCGGCTGTGCTCGGCGTGGCCGTGGCGGCAGCCGCGGCCGCAGCAGCCGCGCGTGAGAGCTGTGACGCACGCGCGAGCAGCGACGACGACAGCGCGAACCGCGACAACGGTCCACTCTCGTCATGACCGTCTTCGCCCTCCTCGTCATCGCTGTCGTCGTCTGTCGTCGCGGCGAGCGCAGCGTCGCCGTCCTCGTCCACCGGTTCCGGCGCCGTGGTCAAAGACGCGGAACTGGTGGTGGGCGACGGGATCGCAACCGACGATTCGCCCAGCGACTCGCGCACCGCTTCATGAAGGACGTCTTCGTCGTGGTATTCCGCGAGCTCGGCTATGTCCGGCAGGTCGAGCAGGCGCACGTCGCCCACGTCGTGCAGTTCATCACCGTCGACGCGCGCGTGTGACGGGTCCGTGAGCAGCAGGTCGAGTGAAATCGACGACCCGCCGTCCGACACAGGTGCGTCGAGTTCCACGTGCGGCGGGCTCGCCGAGGCAGCCTCGGCTGCAACAACCGGTGGCTCGGGCCGTGCCACCGCCAGTACTCGCTGAACAACCGGACTTGGCCTCGCATCGTCCTCTCCATGCAGCGGCGCGACGGGCCGCACGCGCACGTGCAGCTGCCCGCAACTCTCACCGTGGAAATCCAGGACATTGTACCACCCATCGAGCATCGGCATCCCGTGCGCGAGCGGCGCCACGTCCACCCTTTGGCGCCGACGAGCCGGTCGTGTGCGGTCGGCACCTCCACACCCACCTCGGCCGGCGTGACCCACACCTTGAATACGACCACCTTTTTCCGCCGAAGCCGTGCAAACGCGGCGCGCGTCGTTGCCTGCGCCACGTACGCGGCTGCATGCCACGCGACGTGTGCCGGCGGTTCGAGCCGCGCCGCGGGGGTGTGGTGCGTTTGCCGGTCCGACGCGTCGGAAACGGTCGACCGCAAGGACGCACCGAGGTCGGTCGCGAGACTCGCGTCGGTGGTCCATGCAAACGATACGTACACGGCCGCGGGTCCTTGCGACGCGGAGGTCGGGACCGGCAGCGACTGCGCCTCGACGACCGTCACTTCAAGCAGGACCGATACGTCGTCCTGGAGGGCCGGGTCAGTGCGTGGCGGTTCGGTACGTGGCGGCTCGTTGCGCGAGAGCGCGGGCAGTCTCGCGCTCGGCAATTCTTCGCCGGTGGCAGCCGCGCGATCCTCGTGCGCGCGCCCAACGACTGGCGACACCTGCGCCATCCGCACCGGCCGTGCCATGACCGGACTTTCCGCACCGTGCTTGATCACAAACGCGCCGACTGCCGTCATCGCGACCGCCGTGGGCGACTCGACGGGTAGAACGGGCGCGCGGAACGTGACACGGTCGGCGGGCAGGTACCCGTTGAGCAGCCGCAGCAACGCGTGCGCGACCGCGTAGGTGTCAATCACGGCCGTCCCCACCGGCCCGCTATCATTGTCGTTGTTACGAACGTGCACGACGACGCGCCCGTTCAGGACCGCTTGCATGACCTCGGCCGTCAAGATCAACTCAGCTGACCACGTCCACACCGCGCTCGCGTCCGCGGTCACCGGCACCGCGCCGGGACCCTGGAACAGCGCGAGGTCGACATCGACGTGCAATCCCGGGTCGGCCGACACCGACCGCCGCATCGCCGACACCCCGAGCGCCGCTGCGCCCACACCCGCACGCTGCACGTGCCCGGCCATTTCGAGCCGCACCGCAACCGGCGCAAACTCCGGGAGCGCGCGCGGGACCGTATCCGTGAACACGACATCCACGTGCACACACCCGACCGCGTCGAGCGCGGGCACCGCCACGTGCCGCGCGCCAACGACCACATCCGCCGGCGCGCGCACGGCCACGTACGCGTCGGCGAGCCCCGCGCTGCGCTTGACAAGTCGCGCGAGATCGATCCGGAACTCGCCGACCACCACGTCGTCGAGCGGTGCAGTGCCCGAGGAGGAGGTGGCTGCGAACCGGTGCACGATCTGGCCGTGTGCGACGGCGTGCGGCGCCTCGAACCAGGCCAGAACCGCCGAGTCGACGCGCGGTAAGACGAGTTCGTGGCCCGGGTCGTCGGCGTCCCAGGCGGGTACGGCCGCATCCCATGCGATTGGCGAGACGAGGGGGGTGGGGTCGACGCCGAAGCGTTTGGCGAGGGCGGGTGGGAAGACGAACAGCGAGACGTAGAGGTTGAGTGTGTCACCGTGCAGGACGCGCCGCAGCGCGTGCGCGTACTCGGTCTGTGGTCCGGGCAAGTCAAGGAGGGCCGGCGCAAATGGGTCGTGCGCGTCCTGCTCGTGTTGCACAAGCTGCGCGAGCACATGCCGCGCCAGCGTCAGCATCCCGCCGGCGCTGTGGAATCGGACGAGGAGCGTGGCTGAAGGTGGAAGTGGCGGTGGTGGGGATGGTGATGCTGCGGGCTCGGTTGCTGCCGTTCCGGCCGAATGTTGGGCTGGGAACGGGCTCGTATCGGGTGCAGAAAGCACCACAGTATTTCGTCGCGCGATTTCAATTCCGGTTTCGAGCCACCCGCGGTGCGTTCCCGTGCGCGGATCGACGACAGGGCACGTCAAATCCGCCAGCGCGATTGGCAGCAGCTGGTGCCAGGCGACCTTCGGAAACGAGCGCAGAACCGTCTGGAGCACCTGGTGCAGCGGCAGCTTGGCCATTCCAAACAGTGTCTTGGCCGAGGTTGTGTGCTGTGTCTCAGAGCCATCAATCTGCGCGACCGATCCGGCATGCATCCACAGCTCGACCACCAACGGCGCCTCGATCCACGGCGCGAGCTGTGCCATCGACGTCGGCACCGCAAACTGCGCGTCGAAATTGACGCGATGTGCGTCAGCCTGCACTTGCACCTGATCCATGACGAGACCAACTTTCTGCTCGACCGACTGTGCGGTCCACGGGTGGGCACGCGTCTCCAGCGGCACGTCAAGCCGCACCGTGACGCTCAAACTCGACTCGACGTGCACGGCGACATTTTGCGCGGCGCGCTCGGCGGGGAACGCCTTATACGCGGACCGCGGCGTCGCGACGGGGACAAAGTGGCCTATCGACACACGCAGTTCGAGCGGGAATGGTGGTTCCGGGACCACAACCCGTGGCGGCGGTGGCGGTGCGGGGGTCGCTGCTCGTTCCTCTGGTTCTGGCGACGGCGGTTGCATCTTCTCCACCGGCAATGCCGGCATGAGCGCGAGCGTCAGCGCCACGTGCCCGAGAAACTGGTCAGCAGCCGTGAACACGGGCACGTCGACCTGGTAGACGAACCGGTCGGCCTGCATCAAGTGCACAAGCTTGACGTGCGCGACACCGGCCATCCCGGCACCCGCGGCAGTGCGTGCACCGCGTACCGCACGTGGTCCTGGCCGTGGGCGCAAGGTCATGCGCACAGAGCACGTCTGGGTCAGGAACGCTTGCACGAGCGCGCCGTCGAATTGGACGGGCACCACGTCGTGTTGGTGGCACGCGAGCCGCACACACGCTCCGAGGTCGTCGTTATCGTCGCTGTTACGCTTGCCGGCGTGCCGCTGCGCCCGAACCATGGCGCTGTTGCGCACGACCACCTCGAATTGGCGCGCGCCGAGGTCCCCGGGCAGGTGCACGCCAATCTCGACGACCAAGCCCTCGGTCAGTGCGCGCGCCGATGTTGGACCCGGTGCGAGGTGTGCGAGTCCGGCTTGCTTTTGCAGCGCGACCACGGCGGCAGATGCGAGACTGAGGTCGCGCACGTGGATCGCGACACCGTAAACGTGCCCCAGGTGCGCAACGTGCGATGCATCCATGACGGAGAGCGGCGAGACGAGCGGGCCGGGTGATGGGGTAGCAATCCGACGGCGAGGTGCGGGCACGTCGGCGAGTGGCGATATGGCGCTGTTGCGAGCGGGTGAGTTGGGTTCATCTGGCGGTGTTGGATCAGGTAGGGAAACGGCGGCTGGTGGGCTCGGTGTCGCATCGTTTTCGCGCGCCTTGCGGCCCAGGAGCAAATCAATCGTGTCGAGCTGGTTCCCGCGCGACCCATTGAGCGCCTCGATCAGGGCATATTCGTCCATGTCGAGCTGGTCAAGCCGGTCGCCGGCCTCGTCGTCGTCAATCAGGAGCGCCGTCAGGCTCAGGTCGGTCGAGTCGGTTGTGGCCGTTAGACTCGTCACGTCGCCGTCGTCCAGACTGTCATCGAGGTCGTTGAGCGCCGATTCTGGGCCGTCTAGGGAACGACTTGAAGTGGTCATGGCGTTGGTCTTTGCATTGCGCTCGCCTGCACCGTCTCCACCCGGCAAAAATGGCAGCATAGGCGTACCGACGCCGTGTTCGGCCCCATGCTGGTGTCGCTGCTGCTGCTGCTGCTGCAGCTGTTGCAGCTGCACACGCTGCTTGATCAGAAGCCGGTCGAGTGGAACCTCGCGCAGCCGCGACTTGGCGACACGGACGACATTTGACGCATGGGCAGCGGGCTCGGGACGTTGTCGTCGTCCGGCATGCAATGCAGCAATCTTGGCAGTCAGCGACGGCGAGAACCGGCCAACAACGGGCTCGTCGAGCGTCGCCTGGCGCGTTCGTCGCGATGCCGGCAGGACGGGCGGCGTAGTCGCATGTGGTCGGCGTGGTGGTGAGAGCGGTTCAAGGTCGAGCTTGGACTGCAAGATGGTCGTGTTGGGCGTTATCGAGTCCGGGTCGACGTCTGCCGCGAGCGGGTCCATGGTGCGTGCGTGCGCGGTACAAACAGATTGCAGCAAGTGGTAAGCGAGTTGCACAGGTTGTTCGTCGACGTCGTTTGTAGGCCGCAACGTTGTCGTTCGTCGACGATATTGGCTGATCACAATCCACGTGGCGATAGCAACTCATGGCAGCGCACTCTTCCAGACCGTTCTCCACTATAATATATTTATCTGCGCACGACTAGTGACCCTGTCATGACCTGTCAGAGTCAACTGGAGCCCACCCCCGTTCTCCTGTTCTTCATCAACAAGATAATGGCCGGCCTAGGTGACGCTGAGGTCTGCTCTGCTTTCAAATGCCCAATCAGCACGGATTTGATTGTATAACCACACGTCCACCAATACCCACCAACGAAAAACTACGGATCACAAGCGTGTCCGAACGACCAACTTCGAGCTGTACAAAAAATTACGAGCGAGGTCGGGGTCGAACCGTCGACCTTCTCCCACGGCTAACGAGACCCCGCACGCTTGCGCGACACTGCGCGTCCAGTCCCTGACGAAGCGCATGTGCACCGAATAGTACGCGTCATCGCGGGGCGCTGACGTGAGCGTGAACAGGCGCCACTGGCACGGTTCGACTGACGGCACGTTCAGCCAGACGTACATACTGTCCTGGCTGCATCCTCGCTCGATCAGATAGAGCGTGGCCGCACTGACAATGTATTTCCAGAGCCACCAATGCTGCACTTGCCGGTGTCCGACTTGACACAGCAATACGCGCCGTGCGGGAAGTGTGCGGCGATGTGGACGAGGAATGGGTGGTGCGAATACCAGAAGATTTCGAACTGCGCGCGGCGCACGCATTGCACGGCAGCGGTCGCGATGAGGAGGAGCGCAAGCGTGGCTACTTGGCCCGTGAACCCAGGGCCCGACACGAGTGCGTACCACTCGGCTATTGGCGACAAGCGAGATGAGCGTACAATTCGATGCCAGTAATAGCATCAAGAACACACCCGGATGCGTCGTTGCAAGCTCCAAGACCGGTAATTCTAGATATGCGCCATGACGTGTATCCAGGTAAACAGCACGATCACGTAAATGACATTGCGGTGGGACGTGATGCTCTTGAGTGAAATGATTGTCGACAGGACCGTGACGTGCAGCTTGGAAATGAGCGTGCGGGACGCGGGCAGCAAATTATTCGCACTGTCCCAGTTGAGGCACGCGGCCGCGGCCTTGGCCGCTGGAATCCCATTGCCAACAAGGGACACGATCGTCTTGTAATTGGGTCCTGACTTGTAGTAGAGGAACGTGCTCACGAAGAGGTAGACTTGCGACGCAACGTAGAGCAGGAAGCAATTTTTTGGCCTGGACCTACATGTAAATGTAACGTGAGCTCAAGGACTGCAAAGATTGCATCAGCAACTGACTCGCACCGTCGTTGACGGACCAGTTCCGCCATGGCACGGCCAGATGCAAGAGCGAGAAAATGAGGGTGTTGCCATGGCGAGTCGAGGGAATCACGCAAGAGCACAATGGTGCCATGCAGACAGATGCCGATGACCGTTTCTGGCGATTTGGGCCGCTGGTGGTTGCCGGACATGGTCAACGTGATGATCGAAAAGAAGCGGGTGAAGGTGGATGCGACGTACGCGGAACTTGCTTGGCAAATGTGACCGACGAGAAGACAGTACGGAAATATCGATTTCTGCTTGCCAAGCAGATGTCGCGTCTTCAGAACGGTTGGCTGTTCCCAATAATATGATACAAATTTCAAAACGACAATGAGCCGTGAGCTCATTTCAATCTAATGAGTGGAGAAAGACACTAAGTAGTCACACACACGCTGGGTCGCATGCACGACTACGGTAAACATTTCTGGCTGGGTGTGTCCGAAGCGCGTTCTGTGTTGGAATGGTGAATCCAGCACTGCTGTCCTTGATCAGGTTTTGGTGCAGTGGTTAACTCAACATTCTGGTCGCAACACAAATTGCTGCCGCAACACAATCAATCTGCTGCTGCACCGGGGGGTTTCAAAGTTGTTCGGCGAACCGGTTGAACTGGATCCTCACGGTCACGATTGTCACAATTGTCACATGGAATCAGTGGGTCTGGAGTCAACTCCTGCCAGCCCCCGCCGCGAGTCGCGCTCTGCCGCGCGCGCCGCGTTGCCCATGGCCCCCCTCGTCCACCATGACGATGGAGGCAGCCAGGCATGGTCACGCGGTTGGAGCATCGACAACAAGCAGCCACTTTTGGCTGCTGTGATGCGCACAACAAGGCCGTCCAGGCGGCATTGCGAGACGCATTCATCACAAACTCAGGGTCTCAGGCCTCTACGTGCGGTGCGGTCGCCCCGGCCTGGGTACAACGTGCACGCTCGCGCGCGCCCCGCACGAAAGAATGCTCTCTTGATTGCGTGCAGCCGTGAGCCGGCAGCACGATCAGCTGACAGCGACCAGTGGCAGCCGGCGTTGGAACGGCGCCAGCAGCAGAACGTGACCACAACGGGTCGCTGGTTGTTTGCTGGCCTGACGATCCTAGTCTCGACTGGGACAGGTTCGGTTCAAGGAAAACCAGCACTCAAACTTCGATTTGACGTGACTGCAAGTTAGGTGTGGGCCTGTCCGATCAGGACAACAAACCGGTTCGAACTGCAAACTAGACGCAAACCAACGGAACAACATTGAAACCCCCACCAGCATGATCACGAAGCATCACTGTCTTCGTTCCCCCTGTCATCACGTCAGCTCCTACTTGTTGCATTTGGTTCTCGCGAAGTGTGAAGAATGATTCTCGATTTTGCGAGCACCACGAGTGTCTGCACGCTGCCTGTCGACCAGACGACCCTCCCCGCCAACAATGCAGCGTCGCTGATGGTCGATCCGGTCCAAAGTGTGCCACCACGCGCGACCATGGAGCAGTTACTCTACGACGTGCTCGAAACACAATGCTTCTGCATTTTGCACCCAGCAGACTCTGTACAGTCGCCGCCGCGCACCACGCTGATGCGCTTTGCTCTTGCTTCTCCACTGCTTTCTGTGCCGGCAATCTACGTGGCGTTGCGCGAGCTCGACTCGACCATGATACCGTTTGTTGTGCTCGACAACTGGAATCATCACCGAGCTGCGCAATCTGACGACGATTCCCCAGTGTCGGGCCCACGGCGACAGCTGATGCCAGGACAGCTCGTCGTTGTGCGCAGATCCACAATGGCACGATTCGTGTTTCTCGTGAAGCCGACGCGTCAAGAACGTGAGCTCCAGCTTGAAGTCCAGCAAAGCGACGGTTCCACATCATCTCTGCGTGATACTGTTCTTGAATCAGTTCTGCCGAGACATTGCCGCCCGCGGCATGCACCGACTGAGCCTGGCCTTGAGCCTAGACCGCCGACACGTTGGCGCAGTGGTGACCGCCAGCCGTCGCGTTGACCGACTGGTACTAGTCCTGGACCTGCGTCGCGTCGACCTGGAGATACAAGCGGATGCAATTCGATCAGTTTTCAATTGACTCGTTGGATCGCGAAGCAACGCGACTTTTCCGGGTGGAGAGCATTCATCAAACGCGTACCGTCGTGGCATCGGGCTGGAGGAGTCGACTCGAGAGCTCAATGCTGGCCAGGACACGGCGGGCATGCGCCGTTTATATAGGATCGCGGGCGCCGACCGGAACTTTTCCCCTATCTGTATCGTGTCGCTCTGAAGCGAGGTCGACACCGGCGTGGAAGCAATCTTTGTCTCCCCGAGGCCGCGCTGGAGGGTCGCGTGGACGATTGAAGGGTCAGGTGCGAGAACCCGCCGCTTGCGCGGTGTGCCGCCGCCCAGGTTGGGCCCATGGCTGCATGGTCGCGTCGCCTCTGGGGCTGAACGCGCGCGGCACGCGGTGTGATGGCGAACCCAGGGACGGCGTTGGCGAAGCGGAAATCAACTGGCAGAACACGAGAGCCAGAGCTTCGCCAAAGGGTCAATTATCCAAACATGTGTTTGCGTAAGGGCCGCCGCTTGGGCGTTGTGCGGCAGAGTGCTTTGTTGCTGAATTTCGGTTTGGTTTGCAAGACGGGCAGACAATTTTGATGTCTTCAAGCACTGCCGAATGGACATTTAGGTCTTCAACCGTGCGAATTCTTGCGATCTCTGCCGCCGTTCCATTGCCCATCCTCAAAAAATTGAATCCGAAATGCCAACTCTGTCCTCACGCTTATTCGTCGAGCCGCTGATGGGTTATGAGCGTCCATCAGACACTAGCTGGAGTCAGCTCACCATCCAGTGTCGTGCTTGTCAGTTGCCCGCGATGAGGAAAGCAACCCCAACCGACCTGACTGACTGGCTGGCACGCGGATCAAACGATGAAAATTGAAACGAAGTTGCACTTTCTATTCTCCATCGTCGAAGCCGAAATTGTTCGTCGACAACTTGCGGATGCATTGCAGCAGGTATTCACACACATCCTTGGTCGTCGCTGTCGCTGGGCTGCTGCAGTGCACCATCACCAGTACCTAGCCCCGAGCTCTAACCACAACCCAAGTCGCCGCAGTCTGGCGATACCGCACGCGCAAATAGCGAGACCGACCAAATGAGCAATTTGTATTCAAGCGGCTCAGTCGATGTGATTGGGCCGATGGACACTCCACCTTCAAGGATCCTGGCGCTCCCGACCGAACTTTTGCAGCTCGTTGCCGCAAAGTATCTTGAACCGCTCGAAGCGCTCCGTTTCGCGGCCGTGAGCCATGCGACACGCGCCGTTGTTCTGCCCGCCGTCTACGCGCGCGCCGTGATCACGTCGCCTAACACGCTGGCCGCGCTTGCACGCGCCGTTGGGTGTGGCAACGACATGCTCACCCATAATCATGGCATCGTTGTCACCAACAAAAACGGCAGCGGAGATACGGGGAACGACGCGGCAGCAACCCAGGATGCCAGCGAGATCACGGACCACGCATCCAATCCGCCGACCCTGCACCCACGTGCGTTGCTCAAGTCGATCTCGGTTGCACCACGCGCAATCAACGCCGACGTCACGGCCGACATGATTCGTACGCTCGCGCGGATCGTGTGCACGTGCCCGAACCTCGACACCGCCGACTGCTCCCCGGGCGGCGACGAGCAGGAACTGAGAGCCGCCTGGGCCGACCAGATGCGCTCTGTTCTCCACGACATCGTCTCGACGCTCGCGCCACGACGCGGCCGTTTTTCTGCGCCGCGGCACGGACTACTCCCGTGGATCCCCGTCGTGGTCAGCGACGGGCCCAGTGCCGGGATGATTGCGACACTCGCGGTCGAATCGATCGACTTTGCACTGGGCCACGTCGGTGGGGTCCTGCTCAAGCGGATCCAGAACCACGGGCCGGCGCTACCGTTCCCTGGCGCGTGGCGCGCAGCGAGCGCGCAGTGGTCCGTTGCGAAAGCGCGCATCGTGGACGACCCTGATTGGGTCTTCACCACCCCATCACCGACGGTCGATGACGACGCGGTACTAGCAGCCGTTCCCTTTTCATAGCGCACAGCAGACGTGGCCGTCACCAAGTGCGGCCTGCCCTCTGACCCTGTGCCAGTGTGGGCCGCGTGGACGCGCCAACTCACGGGCTGGGTCAATGCGATGCCGGAGACGTGGGTCGCCACGTTTGTGCCAACAGTCCGGTCGTGGCGGAACCTGCACTCGCTCTCGCTTGGCGCGTGCCAGGGGATCTCGGATACGACTGTCACGCCGCTGATGGAGGCGCTCGGCATGCATCTACCGCACCTGCGCACACTCACCTTGTTGCAGGTGGAGGCGTCGTATGCGACACTGTTGCCGGCGCTCGGCAAGCTTGTTGACCGCGGAACAGTACGCGATGTGATGGTGCTCGGGTTCTCCGCACGCGCCGCCACTGCCGCCGCCGCGGATGCGGATGCGGCTCCGCTGCCCGACGCCGTCGCCGATCCGATCGTGTTCGCCCCGGCCATCACGCGCATCAAGCTCGACCAGCGGTTCCGGTCGATGCAATCGAGTCTTCTCCGGCCCGTCTTCAGTATTGACCCGACCGCTGCCGCACGGCTCACCGTCCTTTCCTTGACCGGCATCACTCTTGCCGCACCCGCCGCTCCCAACTCGACAAACAACCCGCGCATGTCATTCCGCGTCGTCCCCTTCTTCCTCCCGCGCCCGACTGACGGCGCGGGCCCTGCGCAACTCTCAACCCTGGTTCTCCCGTCGCTCCGCGCCCTTCGCACTGACGAACCGCTGCGTCTCCCGGCCTGCCCGCGGCTGCAATGTCTCGTGATCGAGAACGCCGCGCACTACCACTGCGCGACCGTCATCGCCGACCTGCTCGGCTCGCAGTTTCCGACGGTCCGTACGGCCGTCGTCATGAACACGTTCCTGACCATCGCGCAGACCGACCGGCTCGCCGGTACACTCGCCGGACTGGCCGGAATGGGGGCGCGGCCAGGATCTCCGCGGCGGCCGCTGCCACAAGCTGGATCGAGGGCGAAATCGGGAGAGGTGCGGACGAGTCCAGTGGATGTGTTTTTGGCGCGTAACGTCGCGCGTGGTCTGGACGGCTGGCTGGTCGCCGGCGCGAGTGCGCCGGTCGCGGATGGGCATGGCGAAGTGGATTTGGATGCGCTTGGGGTTGAAGGTGGGGCCCTGCAGTTGATTGCGAATGAGGTCGGCCAGAAGATGGTGGATCGCGTGTTGCGCGCGTGGCAGTTGTAGAGTGACAATACAAGGGATACCAAATTGTTTGCTGACAGTCGGTGGGTGGGACAGGGCAACCCATCTCGATTGCATTTCCCGTCGGGAGATGATCGCCTAGGATTGTGCGGATCATGTCCACAATCCACTGTATTCTGATCTCGGTCCAATTGCTCGCGCTGCCGCCGCGGTTCCTGCAGTGTCTCGATCCTCGTTCTTCCAATGTGCTGTCCATCAGGCGTTAGCTCTCACCGATCCGCGCGCGCGCGACCACGCGCAAATGGCTAGCAACGCACCGGCCTCGACCTCGATCTGGCGCGCCGGCATGAGATGGTCGCGCGTCTTCTGCAAGCCGGTCGGTGCCAAGCCGGTGAGCAGCAATGAGCTGCAAAAGCCAACCCAACTACGGATTGGCTAAAGGCATGGTTCACGTTTCTGATCATTCTTGGTCAATCTCGGATAATTGAATAAGCGTTGCAGCGCAATCGACGAAACGGGCTACGTTTGTTGGCGCAAGCAAAAACATGCATGAGCCCGGATAGCCTCAATAGCACATGGTTTGGGTCTATGAACAGTTGTGTTGCCTGCAATTGCTCCAGTCACTGATGGTTCTCTATGCCAGCGGCTGCCATCAACACCCATCCACCAACTATAACGGCTGTCCCACAAATGTGGTGAAATTGATAAATATTGGAGCCGGAGGATGGCCACGCGAGTCGGATTTTATCCGCCATGGCGTGGAGAGGAGCAAAAAATGAGATTGTCGTTTTGCAGTTGCAGATAGATGCTTGGGCACAACATGAAATTTGAGGCATGACATCCCAGACCATCAGCACAGGCAAGAAACAGCATCAAGTGCGATCACAATATTTCTTGTCATCGTCGAAACACCCAGACCATCATCAGAATGAACTCCGATACCACACTACCACAACCCAAGTCACCGCAATCAAGCGGCACTGAGCACAGCAAGTGCGGCCCTAACCAGATGGGCAATTCGAGCTCAAGCGCCATGGCCAAGAACGGAACGAGCGCACCATCGACGATTCTCGCACTCCCGACCGAATTGCTGCAACTCATTGCCACTAACTTCCTCGACCCGCTCGACGCGCTTCATTTCGCGGCCGCGAACCATGCGACGCGCGTCGTTATCCTGCCTGCCGTTTACGCGCGCGTCGTGATCACGTCGCGTCGCGCATTGGTCGCGCTAGCGCGTGCTGTCGAGTGTGGCCATGGCAGCGGCAATATCGACGATGACCATGACGTCGGAACCGCAAAAGACAGAGAGGACGAGGATAACCACGAGGCACTGGAACATGGTGCCGACGTTTCAATTGACCTGAAAGGCACCCATTGCCCGCGCGCCCAGCTCAAGGCCATTGTGATCTCGGAACGCGCGTTGTGCGCCAAACTCACGACCGACATGCTCGACACGCTCTTTTACATTGTCCGCACGTGCCCCCACCTCGCCACTGTCGACTGTTCTGCCGGCCGCGACCTGTGGGGGGACGACGAGGAGCTGACGAACCACGTGCGCATCGTCTTTTCCAACATTGTCTCGTTGCTCGTGCCACGGCGCGGCCAGTTCTCAGCGCCGACCGTCGACCTTCTCCCATGGACGTCCGTTGCGTTGTGTGACGGGCCTGGTGCAGGCACGACAGCCGCGTTTGCGCTCAACTCGATCGACTTTGCTTCGGGGCGCATTGGTGGAATCCTGCGTCACGCCCGCCATTCTGTGTTGCGGCTCCCCGACGCGTGGCGCGCTGCATGTGCGCACTGGACGGTTGGCAAGACTGAGATCGTGGCGCGGGGCGATACGCTCACGAATGGAAATGACGCGCGCGCCACGACGCTCGAGGACGCGGCGGCGGTGACGGTCCTGTTTTCGTGGCCCACCGTGGACCTCGGCGTGATTACGTTCGACCTTCCGCCAGTCCCAGCACCGGCGTGGGCTGCGTGGGTGCGTCGATTTATGATCGCTTCGACCGCTGGCATGACCGAAGCCTGGGTCCACACGTACATCCCGACAATCAGCGTATGGCGGAACCTCCGTTTGCTCTCTCTCGGCGCGTGCATGGGGGTCTCGGATACGACTGTTGTGCCGCTGATGGAGGCGCTAGGCAATCACCTGCCGAACTTGCGCACACTCGCATTGACTCAGGTGGAGGCATCGTACGCGGCGCTCTTGCCGGCGCTCGGCAAGCTTGTTGACCGCGGAACAGTACGCGATGTGATGGTGCTCGGGTTCTCCGCACGCGCCGCCACTGCCGCCGCCGCGGATGCGGATGCGGCTCCGCTGCCTGACGCCGTCGCCGATCCGATCGTGTTCGCCCCGGCCATCACGCGCATCAAGCTCGACCAGCGGTACCGGTCGATGCAATCGAGCTTGCTACGACCTGTCTTCAGCATCGACCCGACCGCCGCTGCGCGGCTCACCGTCCTGTCCCTGTCGGGTATTACGCTCGCCTCCTCCCCATTCACCACCTCTTCCCCGAGCACCTCGTTCCGCGTCGTCCCCTTCGGCCTCCCAAGGCCGGCCGACCCGGCGAGCCCCGCACAACTCTCGACCCCTGTCCTGCCCTCGCTCCTCGCGCTGCGCACCGACGGACCCTTGCGCCTGCCCGCGTGCCCGCGGCTGCAATGTCTGGTGATCGAGAACGCTGCGCACTACCACCGCGCGACTGCCGTCGCCGACCTGCTCAGCACGCAGTTCCCGACCGTCCGGGCCGCCGTGGTCATGAACACGTTCCTGACGATCGCGCAGACCGACCGGCTCGCCGGTACACTCTCTGGGATGGCCGGGGCGCCACGATCTGGTCCGAGGGCGAAATCAGGGGAAGTGCGAACAAGTCCGGTGGACGTGTTGTTGGCGCGCAATGTCGCGCCTGGCCTGGATGGGTGGTTGATGTCGGGCGCGAGTGGGCTGGTCGCGGATGGGCACGGTGAAGTGGATTTAAATGCGCTCGGGGTTGAAGGCGGCGGGGCGCTGCGGTTGGTCGCGAATGAGGTTGGCCAGAGGATGGTGGATCGCGTGTTGCGCGCATGGCAGTTGTAGAGTGCCAATCGAAAACCTCAGCGAAGTAGAAAGCAACCCCATATCCGTTTGTAGTTTCCCGGTTCACCGAAACTTGAGCACGAGCACCATGATGATGAGGAACACGAGCATCAGGACGATCGCGGCGGTGATGAGCTTGTTGGTCGCGAGCCGGCGCGCCATGGTGCGGAGGGTGCGGCCGGCGCGGTCGACGTTGCTGTCGACGTTGCGCAGCTAGGGAGTCGAGTTGGGAAGGTGAACGGGCGGTCGGGAAGAAAAGTAGAAGACGAGCGCGTACCGTATTCCGTGCGCGCTCCAACTGCTCGCGCTGCCGGCGCAGTTCCTGCAGCGTCTCGATGCCCGTTTGCTCTACACCAACGCGATGACCCCGTCAGCGTGCAACGCTCCATCAGCAAACTCGGCACCCAACCGGCAATGCACCCGTCTCCAACGCGATCCGGTGCGCCGATGTCAACCGATCGCCCGTCTGCTGTAACCGGTCGGTGCCCTGCAGCAGTCGCGCGCGCTGGTCCATGGCCGCCGTCGCGTTATCAAACTTGGCCGGCGCGCCCGCCGGGCCCAGGAGGGCTTCGCGCGCTGACGGTGAGCTGCTCAGCTTTTTCTGAATATCGCAACGAGGTGTCGTGAGTGCCGTGGGTTCGAGGTCGGGTCCAGGAGGTGGGTATGTCGACGTACAAACTCCTTGTGCAACCGGTCGAGCTCGGCCTTGTACTTGCGAAATTCGGGCTGCAGCTTGGCGCGCGTCGGTGGCGCCAGCGCGTGCAGCTCGTTGTCCATGGACGCGAGCTGTGCGATAATCCAAGGTCAATTCGCGTCCACGGGCGGGACTTGGGCGACCAGGGCGCGCACCAGCTCGTCGGCCTCGTCGAGCTCGCGCTCAGCCGCGCGCAGGACCGTCTTCCATTGATCTGGTGCGAACGCGAGAATCAGCTTCCGCGGCCACGGAAAGGAGCCGCAACGGCGAGCTTACCACCCACGACG
The DNA here is from genome assembly GCA_000151295.1 of Allomyces macrogynus ATCC 38327. Lineage (NCBI taxonomy): Eukaryota > Fungi > Blastocladiomycota > Blastocladiomycetes > Blastocladiales > Blastocladiaceae > Allomyces > Allomyces macrogynus. The sequence goes on along the minus strand of GG745374.1, from coordinate 265,645 downwards.
GTGCCCGACGACAGGTCGCGCAGCTTGGCTTGCAGCGCCACGGTCAGGGCCGTGAAGTCGTGCTCGTAGTCGGAGTAGAGCTCGGAGACGCCGTCCATGGTGATGGTGGCAGGGCGAAGATGGGGTCGAGGAGGGTGCGGCAGGGCCGTGGATCGGAGCGGAGCGAGTCGTGGTCGGGGTCGCGGCGGCGCGCGGAGTGCGCCAAGTCGGGCGTGCAGTGCGGGGAGTGGGACGTGGAGCGAGGAGACGAAGTCGACGACAACGTTGCCGACAAGCCAAGGCGAGCACGGCGTGGTGGACGAAGAAAGCTGCACGACGCGTCGGATGCTTCGACCACTGCCAAGCAACTTCCTTTCCAGCGAATTGGCCGGCAAGTCGCCGTCGACAAAGACGCCGACGACAACGACGAAAATCAAGGACCAAAATTGCCGTGTGCCATTTGTCTACATACACTCTCCACCCGCCCTTGCAAAACCAAGACCAAGAAAAAACCCCCCCACTGCGACTGACTACTCGTACCCCGGCGTCCGCTGCACCGCATTCACCAGCTCCACAAACACCTCCTCGCGCCCGGACGCCAGCTTCTCGGGCACGACGCTGACCGGCACCACGACCCCCAACTCGCTCGCCCACCCGAGCCCGACGTCCCAATTATCCAGCCAATCGATCCGGTACCGCGCCGGGTCGCGCACGGCGCGCGCATAATGCGGCGGCAACGCCGTCGCGCTCCAATTCGCCAGCATGTGCAGGAAACTCACGCCGGACACCAAGTCCCGGAACGCCGAGCACTGCTCGGATGGCGGGAGGTGAGCGTTGACGAACGTGAGCGCCGCGTGGATGCGGTCCGGCGACGGCCCCACGGGCGGTGCGCCCGGCTGCCGCAGGTTCGCGGGCATCCCGCCTGACGGACGGCGAGCGTGTGCCGGCATCCCGCCGGACGGGCGCCGGTCCATCGAGTAGGACCGCGGCGCAAACACCGGGTGCGACGCCGGGAAGTCCTTTTCGGGCGGCGGCGGCGGGACCAAGGGCAGTGTCGCTGGCGCGGTACTTGGCGCGGCCGAGGGCGCGGACCGAGTCGAAAACGCGTTATGCGGGAGTGACGGGCGGCGGCCGGTGTTGGGTGGCGGGACGCCCGGGTCGCGCATCGACGTGCCCGACGCGGACCGCGGGAGGGACCGCGTGCCGAGTGGGTGTGCGGCGGGCGCGTGCGCGTACGGGTCGCGCCCCATCCACTCCTGGTTAATCATACCGAGTTCCGACCGGTTCATATCGTCGTCGTTAATCCGGATCGCGCGAATCACGTCGCGCGGGTCGCCGATAATCTCGACCCCATCATGCCCGTGCTTGGCCGCCTCGTGCTGCGAATGGAAAATGGTCGTTTTGGTCAACGCGCGCTGCCAATTGCGTGCGGCTCCACCGTCGTCGGTATAAAACAGGTAGACTTTGCGCGGCCCGGCGTCCGGGTTCATTTCGGTCACGCGAATCCCGTACCGGCCCGGCTTGATCGTCGCGTCCGGCATGATCTTGAACCCGGAGTGGATCGCGATCGCGTGCAATGCGTGCGCGGCCGCCTTGTCCTTGTACCAATACAGCACGCCGTCGTGCAGGACCATCCACCGCCGCTTCCACTCGCCTTCAGCACCGCCGTACCCTGTCGTGTTCTCGAGCGTTTTCAACACGCCGGCCATGTCCGGGTCCTTGAGCGCCGTCGCCGGCAAGTCCATGTTCGGCAGCCACATGTTCTGCCGCGACATGGCGGGGGCCGGGGTCGGCGTGGTCGCGCGAATCACAACGGGTTCGGCCGACGCGGGGACGGGTGGGACGGGTGGGACGAGGTGCAGCGGCGTCGGGCCCGACGCGATGGAGCCGGACGACCGCTGTGAGACGGATCCGCGGCCCAAGCTCGGCGACCGGGTCCGGTTCAAGGACGACGCGGCGGAGGCCGACGGACGGCGCACGGTGGACACGCTCAGGTGGGTTGGCGGCGGTCCCGCCACCGACGACGGCGGCAATCCGTGTAGGTGAGGTCGCAGCGGGCGACGCGCTCGGTCGTCGCCCACGACCCAGGGTCGACCCCGGCCCGTCGTCCGCGAGCCCCCACTCTTCCTTGAGCGCGACAATCGCGTTCATGATCTGGATCCGCTTACCGAGCGCCGGAATTTGCAGCTCTTTCAGCGTTGGCAACGTCAGCGACAGCATTGCCTCGCCGTTAATCTCGTTGCGAGCAAAATTGGGAGCGAGCGGCGCGAACCCGGCATCCGCGACCCACGCGGCCACCTCAGCGACGGTCCAGGTCAGTGGCGGGCGCGACGTGTACGAGGTCGCCATGGCCTGCAAGTGCGCCGGAATGTCCGGCAGTGGCGGCGCGTCGTGCTGATCACTTGCGCGGCGCAGTTCCTCGAGCTTCGACGTCGACATGTCGATGGATTTGCGCAGGTCCTGCATGAGCGCCTCGTACGGGTCGTCGTCGGCCGAGTCGAGGTCCGCGGACGCGGCCATGGCGGAGGGAGGGGGGCCCATGACGGATTCGCGGTGGGCTGGGTGCTTGGTTGGTGTCGGCGGCTCGGGCATGGCCGCGGGCGGGGCGGGTGCGGGTGCGGGAGCGGAGGCGCGTGCGTCGTCGTCAGCATCGTTCTGGGCCTCGGCGCGCGGCGCCGACGCGGTCGACTCGGACGTGGTCGGCGAGACAGGCGTCGGCGACGTGAAGTTGGCCGGGAACAGGCCAATCTGGCCGTCTTGCGTGCGGCCCTAGTTCCGAAAGGATGGTTGGTTCACGGCCCAATGACGGTGGCGACTTGCGCAGCGGTCCGGAAGCAAAACAACGCACCATCCACCACCCGTCGCCAAACTCGTCGTCGCGCTCGAGCACAACAATTTCCTCGCCCGTCTTGAAGCTCACTTCGTCTTCATCCTCGGCCTGTAATATAGGAGAGAGGCAGGCGCGTCAGAACTCTGGCTCGAGCTCCATATGATGATGGGTTGTGGCAGCTTACCTTGAAGTCGTGCACGGCGTAGACGACCTGGTACTGGCCGGGCGCCGCGGGCATCTTGCAGCGCGGCGGGGCACAATGGCCTGGTGTTGGTCCTCAAGGGTCGAATTGCTCGCTAGGGCGGCCCGGTGTCGTTGGCTTCGCCGGTCGTGGCGTGTGTCCCGGCCGGCCGAGCGTCGCGAGTCGGGTGCGTCGAGCCAAGTGCGCTCGGTTGCAGTTGCTGCGGGCTGTCGTGCTGTTCGGGGCCGCAGCTGCTGTCGTGTCGTCGTCAGCGCGGGCAGAGTGGCGGCGGTGTAGTGTCGAGTTGCGAGAGGAAAATGAAGGTGGCAAAGACAAGAGCCGTTGGCGGCGACGTTTGACTGGCCGGAGAGACAAAGCCACCTCCGGAAAAGGTCGTGTTCGACCCAGTTGGGTCACGCCGCGGTGACGGCACCACGTCAAATCCGCAGTTGAAAGAGACCACGAGTCTGGATCAACTGTCAAACCCTCAAATTGTGGCGCAGCAAGATATTCATTACCTATCCAGCGCTCAAGAGCGCGGCACTTTGACCGGACAACATGGCCGAGTGGTTAAGGCGTCTGACTACTAATCAGATATCCTTGTGGTGCGCAGGTTCGAACCCTGCTGTTGTCGTACATGCGAGCAAACTGGTGCTGCCGACTTTTCTCTTTGTGTTCTTCGCTGTGCGATTTTGACCTCATCGCCTTTGTGCAGGCTGCCACGCCGGTCGGATCCCGCTCCTGTCTTTTGATTTTCTCGCAGCCGCGTACAAACGGTGGAGCGGCGCCTGCACTGGGTCCGTTCCTGGGCTCCTTCAAAGGTCTGGGTACTCTCACTCATTCACCATTCATTCATTCAATTAGCGATCCTGCTCTCCTCATCCGCGACACCAATCCGCGCTGCCCCATCCCACTCTTCCCCATCACTGTCATCGACTCCGGCATCCACGACCGCTGCACCGCACTGCCCAACCTCTTCATCCCTTTCCCCTTGATCCTACACCCCCTCGACATCCCACCAACCCTACTCCCTGCGCGTTTCCGCTTCACCCCCACCCCGGCCCCGGCCCCGGCCCCGCCGGGACGACGCAATACCCTCCCCACCTTGCCGCGCCACCGCGCAACCCACTGCCGCCACGCCGGGACCGGCGCGGCCACCTCAGCAATCGGAGCCCGCATGACAGTCGCCCACTTGCGCGTTGATCCGCGCCGGCGAACCGCCATGGCCGGCACCGCCGGTGGAGTGACGAGAACCTCGACGGGAACGCTCGGGTGCAGCGACGGGCATGGTGACGTGGGCGCGATCAATGCGGACGCGGTCGAAGTCGGGCGAGAAGTGCGTGGCCAGCTGGTACGTTGCTGCCGCGGGAGCGAAGCAGGGGCCGTGGTGCGCGGAAGTGAGGCAACAGTCGTAATGCGTGCAGGCGGCGGTGTGGGTACCAGACCACCACCACGCGCGCGAGCGGGAGGGACGTCGGTCGCGTCGATGGTCGTGTCGAGGTCGGCGAGGTCCTCCGACATGTCGATGCCCGAGTCGGTGCGCGTGTGGCCGCTCGATGGCGCGGTAGGCGAGGATTTGGAGGGTGCGGGTCGCGGGGAGACGGACACCGACACGGGCGCGACTTCGACATGTGCGGGTGCGAACTCGACGCGGGCTGGCCGTGCGGCCGCGGTGGTCGATGGCAGCGGCCGCATGTTCGTGGTGCTTGACGACGGCGACGACGACAAGGACGAGAGTTGATCGCGGCGGTCACCCAACACGCTGCCGAGCGCGGCCATGAGCACGACGCGCACGGCCAGCTATTGTTCATTCAACAGTAGCCCCACATGTCAATCAATCGTGGTTGTTCATGCCGGCCGTGGAAACAAGGCAAGTGCTTGGCCGCACGACGTTCTTACCATGATGAGCGCCCTGAGCGACGAGAGGTCCGCAGCCGTCACATCGACCGCGGCATTGGCCACGGTCGCGACCACGGCCCATTTCGCAAATGCCAGCTTCGACGGAAGTGCCATGGGGGGCCGCTTGGCCACGGCCGAACTGGTGCTGGTGGGGTCGGCCATGGTGCTCGGACACGGTGTGGATTGCAGCGGCTGGCACGCCGTATTGCCGTGCTGATGCTGATGCTGCTGTTGCTGGAGCGTGAGCGTTGCGGGCGTTGGTGATGTTGATGGCCGATGGAAGCGACCGCTGGCCGATGCAAGCGGGGCGGGAAAGGCTTTTGTTTTTGTGTTGTTGGCGTGGAGCTGGCAGGGTTTGTGTTCGCCCTCACCCCACCAACATCGCAAACGGACCCATGGCGCTGCCCACCACACACTGATCTCTTGTTCGCAGCGGCGGTTGTGCCCATGAAATGCGCTGAGTTGGCGCGCTCCGCAAGTTGGTGGCCGCCGGCGCCGGCGCCGCCAGAACCGACGACGGTGTCGACGACCGCGGCGGCGCGAGGTAAAAGTCTGACCTGCGCGATGTGTCGCACACCGACCGGCGCAGCGTGTGCGCTGAGCACACCGCACCAGGTGCTGATCCTTGCCCGTCGTCGGCGGGACAATGCGCGCGGCGGCGGCCGATGGAGGACCGTGGAAATGACGGTGACGGGCCCGGCGTCATCCTTGTCGGCCACGAGCGTGCAAGCTCTTTCCTCTCCGCCGTCCGACGGCACCCGACCAACACGACACCAAGACAAAAATACCAAGCTATATGTATGGAAACAAAGCACTTCCACTCCATTCTTACCACAGCGCGCGGCGCCGCTGCCGGTCGCGAATATGCTGCATCGTCGTCGCCGGCAACCGGCTCACGCGGTAGGCCTCGCGCTCGGCCAACTGGCTCAGCCGCGCCTCGGGGCACCGGACGGTCATGCTCACAAACACGCCCGCAACATTGAACATTTGTATTTGGCCGCCAAACTTGGCGCCACCGTCCCACGTTTTCGGGGGTCTCTGCGTCCGGGAGCG
>GG745374.1:240928-257917 GCA_000151295.1 Allomyces macrogynus ATCC 38327 | reverse complement strand
CGACCCGCCGTCGTCGCCAGCCGCAGACGGCCATCAAGCGGCCCGGCCAAGTGACTCAGCGACGCGCGCGCAACCCGCGCCGCCGCCGTGCCCTCTCTCGCGCGCACCGCGGCCTCGCGCACGACCACGACACGACCACGACGACCACGAACGACAGTACCACGCCAAGATGGATCCGCGCGCGGCACTGCGCACGCCGTCGCCATGGGCGCCGTCGCCGATCCCGCCGTCCGTCGTGACCGTGCCCTTCACACCGACCCCGCCGCCGCCATCGCCGTCTCCGTCGCGCGGCAGCGGCGTCCAGACCACCCTCGACGCATGGCGTCGCGCTTCCACCGCCGCAGCCGTGCCGTCACCGCTCGCGCCCGCGCGCTCTGCCGCATCGTCCACCTCGGTCCCGACGTCCACCCGCGCGCGCAATGGTTCCGCGACGCGCCCGCGCACCGCCGTCTCCGCGACCATGCGCGCCGCCCTGCTGCGCGCGGCCTCGCCGTACGCCGACCCGCGGCGGCCCGCGACGTCGGTCGGCACCATGGCGCCACCACGCCCGACTACGCGTGCCACTGGGCGGTCCACGGCGCGTACCGCGCCTGGGTCGACGACGCAGTCGGGCACCAACTCGGGCGCCACGCGGCCGCAAACGTCGGGGACGGCCATTGGTCCTGGCGCCCCGCGGTACGTGGTCGCGCTCTCACCTCACCGCGCGGCCGGTGACGGGAGGGGGCGGGAAGGTGGCGGTGGCGGTGGGATTGAGATGGGTCTCTGTGCGGTCGATTTGGCGTCGGGCCAGTGCATGGTCACGCACTTTGCGGACACGCGCGCGTTGCCGAGGACGTTGCATCGGTTGACGGTGTTCCCGCCGTCGCAGGTGTGTCTTGGCGCCGAGTTCTGTGGATGGTTCGGATTGGGTTCTATTCCCCCCCCCCCCCCCCCCACTCTCCAGCTCATCGTCCCTTCTTCGCTCTACACCCCAACCAAATCCGAGCTCGCGCTGCTTCTCGAAGAGAGCATCGACCCAGACGTCGAAATCGTGCCGATCGACAAGCAGCATTTCTCCGCGACCAAAGGGCAAGCGACCTTGCGGCACATGGGGCTCGCCGACGACGTGCAGGCCCTCGAGCTCACGCTAGCCGCGCAGGGGGCCGCGTTCGCCGCCATTTCGGCAGCGTTCACATTCCTCGAGGTGACGCACGCCATGGCCCTGGCGCACAATTCGATTCGGTTTGTGTATGCCCCGATCCAGGGGACCATGATGATTGATGCGCTCACGGCCGCGAGCCTCGAGCTGGTCGTGAATCAGTCGGGGCACGCGAGCCATACGCTGTTTGGCGTATTGAATCAGACCAAGACGGTGCGCAGAGATTGGTTGGGTTTGGTGGGTTGGTTATTGCTGACGGTGTGCCCGCGTAGACCATGGGTGCGCGGCTGCTGCGGTGCACGGTCCTGCAGCCGTCGGTCGACCAGCTGACGATTGAGACGCGCTTGGACGCGGTGCAAGGTGCGAAAGACCCTCAAGTGACTGTGTCGCGTGCATCAGTCTCACTCTCCAGCACCTTCTCCGCCAGAAATCATCGAGACCGACGGGCTCGCCGTTTCGCTCGTGCGCGCGCTCAAAGACCTGCCCAACGTCGACAAACTCATCTCGGGCGTGCGTCTCCTCCTCCTCCCCATCCCCTCCACCACCCCACCCAAGTCCCGCACTCTCACCGCGCGCACCTCGATCTAGTTCATCCACGTTGAGAAGACGCGCACCGTCAAGTCCGCCGAACTCAACCTCGTGCACCTGGTCCATTTACGGCAACTGATCGCGGCGCTGCGCCCGTTGTGCACGGCGCTCGCGCCGGCACGCAACGTCCTGCTCGTCGAGGCGCACCGCGTCGCGTCCGACGCCGTCTTCGAGGCCATGGAGACCACCATGGCGCAGGTGCTCGAGCCGGACCTGGCCGTGCAGACGACGCCGATCGGGATCCGCAACCAGCGCGCGTTTGCGGTGCGGACCGACATGCACGGGTTGCTGGACGTCGCGCGGCAGACATACCGCGAGACGACAAGGGATATTTACCAGTTGGTGAATGACTACGCGAGTACGTTGGTTTCCTGGTCGGGTGCGGAGCGTGTCAGGTGGAGATGCTCACGCATTCGCGCGTAGGCCAGTACCAGCTCCCGCTCAAGATCATGTACTCGCCGTCGGCCGGGTTCGACATGGAGTTGCGCGGCCACGACGGCACGCCGCTGCCGCCCGTATTTGTGAACGCGGTCAAGAAGCGCAACGGCGTGCGGCTCACGACGCTCGATATCATGAAGCTCAACGACCGCATTCGCGAGTCGATGGACGAGATTTTTTTGATTTCCGACCAGTACGCGCTCTCTTTCCCTTTTGTGCGAAGCGCGTCAATGGGGACTGATCCGCGGGGTTATGGCGGTGTAGAATCGTGCAGGACCTGACCGACACGCTGCGGCAAAATGTCGGCGTGCTCTACCGGCTGTCCGAGTCGGTCGCGCTCGTCGACATGCTCGCGGCGTTTGCGGCGTGCGCGCGCATGCACAACTACGGTACGTTTATCTCCACCTCCACCCGCGCCAGCGATAACTGACCATTTTCGTCGCCCAGTCCGCCCGCAGTTCAAGGACGCGATCGCGATCCAGAACGGGCGGCACCCCGTCAAGGACCTGCTGTCGCGCGGGATCGATCCGAGCAAACCGCACCCCTCCGCGCGCGGCGCCCGCAACGCTCCTCCCGACTCGGCCTCCACCGTCAACCCCTCGACGCCGTACGTGCCCAACGACACGTACCTCGACGGCGGATGCAACGTGCAGCTGGTCATGGGCGCGAACATGGCCGGCAAGACGACATATCTGAAGCAGGTCGCGGCGCTCGTCGTCATGGCGCATCTCGGGTCGTACGTGCCCGCCGACGTCGCGCACGTGGCGGTGGTTGACCAGATCCTGTCGCGCATGACGTTGGGGGACTGTTTGACGGCCGGGTCGAGCTCGTTTATGGTGGAGATGACGGAGATTGCGTACCTGTTGCGGTGTTTGGGGATTGATGATGATGAGGACGAGGAAGGGGAGGAGGTGGAGGTGGAGAAGGCGCACCCGACGGTATTGGGCCGGGCCGGCAGGAGTGGGGGAGGGCAGGCGCTGGTGCTGATTGACGAGCTCGGGCGCGGCACGAGTCAGTCAGACGCGCTTGGGATCGCGTATGCGGTTGTCGAGGCGCTCGCGCATTCGAACGTACGTTTTCCCCCTTTCGCTCTTCCTGCCGTGTTCGCTCGACTGACCGAATGCGCGCCAGGCCTACGTCCTCTTCGCGACCCACTTCCACGCGCTCGCACGGCACCTGCGGCACTACCCGAACGTGGTTAGCCTGCACCTCGACATGCACGTCGTCGACGGTAACCGCGTGCGGTATCTCTACAAGGTGCACGACGGCGCCTGTGCCGACCGCGATTATGGCTTGCGGTTGGCCGCGACGCTGCCGTTCCCGCCAACGCTCCTGCAGGAGGCCGACGCAATTGCCACGTGGCTCAAGAGTACCAAGGAGGACGATGGCGCGGATGGCGGTGGCGAGGAAGCGGCACGCGCCGTGCACGAAGTCGCGCGCCGGCTTGGGACCGTCTTGCGCGAACCGGTCGAAATGGCGGCGCCGCTCGTGGCGTACTTGAAGGATATGCAGCGGCAGGCGCGCGCGACGGTTGACGGGCTTGGGGGGTGGGACGCGGTCGTGGCGCATGGGGATGGCGGGAGTCAAGGCGCAGAGTCGAGTTGATGGACGGTGAGCAAACCGGATCGGATCAATCCAGAGCTTATCTGAGCGGGGTGGTGGATGCTTTTGGTTGAATGCATGGATGGCCAGCGAACATGTGCGCTTCTTATGGCTCTTGCCCAGGTTCATAGTCATGGTGTGCTGGCCGAATTATCATTCAGCGCGTGCAGTTTGAAGCTGCCGCTCGCAGGTTCGAAACCTGGTCTTGGAAATCACGGTACCAAACCATCACCCCGGCGATGGCAGTCGCACATAATTCATTTTTTCTTCCTGGTTGCCGAGTCTTGTGTTCAAAACAACAAAGCGTTATCTTTGCTGAATGGCCCGTGTACTCCGTTGGAATCAGCTGATTCGGCCCGTACACCCACATAGCCGTGGCCCGTGTCGAACAGCTGTTGCATGTCCGCAAACATGCTAGCGCCGGCCTTGGGCGCGGACTGGAGCGTCTTGGGGTGCTGCAGCGCCCACGCTCATGTGCTACAGCAAGATCAAACACAATCTTGTCTCTGGCAGCTGACCGGTTTCAACTCTGACAGATTGATGCGGCCAGGCTTAATCGCCTGTTTCCAACAGTTCGCACAATCCGTGCTCGAAGTGTTTTGCAGAGAGAAACGTTCGGGATATCTACTTTGAAGTCGACCAATCCACCCAGCTCACGTTGCCGTGTGATGAACGTCAAGTGGGAACATCATGTTGTTCTCTGATCGGCTACAAACTGCCTGCAAGCGTTTGCGTTCTCGGGCTTACTTTACCGGGTCATGGGACAAAGATGGTACAACAAGTAAAGAATGAAGAGAAAGAACAGCAATGTCAATCAAACGCGGCCTGCAGAGCCTTGCAGACACAAACCGCGACACAAATTTTGTCGAGATTGTCAGGTTGATTGGGTGGAAAAGGTTGGAGGCGCAGCAAATGCAAGAACAGCAAGGACTGCAAGTCAATCGAAACCAGAACAGAATACCTGAACAACAGTACGACCCACAACACCAACATCCGTCCGACCACCTCGACCATCTCGCGTAACAACGACTACTGATCAGCGTGCTTGGCGCGCTTGGCACGCTTTTTTCTCTTGGCTCAATTGGCGCTCTCCAAGCCGACGTGCCCAACCACAACATACGCCGCGTCAAGCGCCGCGACCTGCGCCTGGATCCGTTCCGCGACCGCAGCAGCATCCACCACGTCTGCCGACACTTCAACGTCGACAACCAGCGGCGTTGCGGGCGTGCGGTCGTGGCCGCTATCGCTTTCACCAGTGTCGCTCTCACCGCAGCTGCCAAATGAGCGGCGAAACCACATGGCCCCGACATCCTCACCCTCCTCGTCACCGTCCGTGTTGCCAAGCCCGGTCGAGCCCGTATCGAGTCTCGCAAGCCGGAACACCATGTTCCCGTACATCGCGCGGAGCGGAATCGGCCGCGTCGGCGCGGGCAACGCGCACAATCACACGGTCGGCAACGCGTTCCCCGAGCCACATTCTCGCCAGCGCACGCCATACTATTTTGTCCGGCGCGTACTCGATCGTCAGCTTGCGCACGCGTCCTTTGCGACCAGCCGTTTCCAAAGCGCGCGCTGAGAGGTCCTTGAACGACGGCCGCTGCTGGAGCGCAATGAACACGGCTGGGTGGACGGTCCGAGCGCTGGAAGCGGCAGGCACGGACCGCAGTAGGTCTTGCGAGGTCTTCAGAGCCAGCAAATTTGGCAGCGCTTTTGATGAGAACGTGGTCAGGGTCTTGACCGATACTGTGAGCGTCGTGGCGCGCGCAAGGAGCGGAGCGGCGCCGCGCGTCCAATTCACGTCGTCTGGGAGGTGCAACGTCGTGAGGGCGGGAGCTTGGCGAGGGCAGCGCCACTAAGGTAGAGGGAAGCGCAGTCAAGCTTGAGAAATGACAGCCTGGGTCACACGTCCGGATCATGAACTCGATGGCTCGACAATAACTATTGACTGTGAGCTGGGCAAGAATGGGCGCGTTCTTGAACAACTGCAACAGGAAATCACCATCAATGCAATCGATGACCAGGTCAGTGAGGGCGGGGAACACGAGCCTCTTGCCGTTCTCATGGAACGTCGACCGATCGAACGAGACCACATTGTCCTGCACATCGTCCCACTCGGCCATGATCAGCTCAGTCAGCATCGTCGCCAACTGAGAAATGACAGCAGCAAACACAGTCACTGGGATCACAACATCTTCGAGTTTGAGGCACTTCAAGTGTGGAAACTGCGCGGCAATTGAGCGAACAAAGAAAACCGTCGCCAACACGCAAGAGTTGGCTGGAATACTCGCAAAGTACTGGCTTTCTGAAGTGTCAAAGACCGTCTTGGCGAACTGACAACCCCGGAACGACCCGGGCGTCCACAGTTTGTACACATGGACACGGTCGATGGGGATCCAGAACCGCTGAGGCCGATCGCCATTCTGTTGGCAGCAAACAAACAGACCAGATTGACCCGTGCGATGGTGTCCAAAGATCAACGGCTCCAGTGGCCGATAATTTCTGGACACATACCAGCAGGCTGTTCATGACAAATGGAAACAATTGGTCGGTATTGCCATCTTCGTCACGGTCCAAGGAACAAAGTTTTCCGTCCATGTTCCAGCTCAGCACGCTGTCAACAGCGCACTGTCACGCCCGATTGACCTGGTGGAGTGCCAAGAGCAAGCGTGTGGCTGACCGGCCTGTAGATTTAACAAATGGCACCCGTTGTCGAGAACCCCGGGCGCTCGAAACACGATGGACTTAACAACCATTTGGAGCAACTCGGCGGGCAAGAGCGACAGGCAACTTGGGCTGTTGGCTTTGGCATTGGTGCGCCGGATTGAGTCTGGGTTAGAGACGCTCTGCAGCGCGAGCAGCCTCGTTTGCGTCAAGTCTGTGTCGTTCATGATGGTGAGTCGGGAGCTTGTTGGAAGCTCGTGGAAATGGCAATGTTGAACTGAAGCGACTCTCATGCTGTTTGCAAGCAGCTGATGCAACTTTTGGCAGTGATCGACTCACATTCACACAATTCTCGCCGCATCAGTCCTGATCTGCCACAAACGCTTTCATCAAGCCCGCATTACGCGTCCAAACTGATCAGAACCCGGAGATGGCGCGCGCACAGCAAGCCAGTGGCCCAGTGGTCCAAGTGCTTGACTCAAGCAGTTGGACTTCAGTGGAGATGGATGAGCGAACTAACATGGACCAATCTGCTGCACGTATGGCCTCAATTGTGCAAGAACAGTATGAGAAATTAACAGCTATTCTATTGAAGCAGCGGCACACGCTGGACTAGGAGGAAGGATTGTGGCAGAAGTCTCAACTGACAACAACATGGGCCATTTGTCTTGGGTGATGGGATGAAGTGAGACCAGGCTCAGACCCTGGTGTTGTCAAAACAAGAGATTGTCGAACTTGCGGCTGAACGGAGTGACGGCCTTGTGTTGAATCGATTTTTCTTTTGAAGAGAGACTCGCCTTGAAAAACAACATGCATACATCGTCAGCACGCCCTTTGCGATCTGTGCCTGGGTCCCAACGTCATCCACATTCTTGTCGTTGACACCTAACCAACCTGATCAGTGCAACCCACACGTGCACTGCATATGTGGCTCCCTGATCGTCAGCTGCTAGGTGTGTGGCTACCTTTTGAGATCCACAGTGCTAATCGGTACCAAACTCGCCTGATCATTGTGGTGCTCATGACCCTCAATCAAGACTTGCTGGGTGGAGAAAGCATCAGGCGCACACGACACCCTCACCATGGTCTCAGAGAAGTGACACTGCCAGCCAAGGCGCACCTAGTCCAAAGACTAAGGGCCAAGGACCAGCAAGCACATTGCAGTGTGCATTTTCCACCAGCTTGAATTGACGACAGTTGCTACGGAGGGCGAGAGAGTCGGTCGTCGCGGCCAGAGTAGGGCAAAAGACCATGTTCTCCACATCGTGCCAGGTGGGAAGTGCTGGCAGGTGGCGTCTCAGCATGCAGCACTCTGACGGCCAGTCAAACAACAATTGCGGATCCGCGGCCATGCATGATCCGACTTTGGGCCCTGTGTGCCACCCAGAATGCAAGATCAGCGTTGAGGCCATCCTGGCTTCTGAACTTGGTTCGATCCCTTGTGCCATGAATGATCAAGGTAGGTAGATTGGCGTGTAGATCATGTCTGACATGCTTTTTATGTCCGATGGGTGTTTTTGTCTTCAAGCATGATTTGGCCACATGCCATGTAATTAACAGCATGGCCAAGTGAGGGCGCGTCTGGTAAAATGGGGTCAGCGTGTGCGGCTTTTCGGATAAGCTGAGGGAGGAAAAGCGCGACAATGTTCACCACCACTATTTTTAGTGCGCGGAAAAAGCCGACAAGCCAGCCAGACACCCTCGCGCCATAAGCCAGCCAGACACTCGCCCATGGCACCCACCACATGGCCAGCCATGCATTGTTGTCGCCAATCGCATGCAAGCCTGCAAGGCCGACAGCACGACAGGTCGCAAACCCATGCTCCTGCCATCCCGCCCATCCGCCTGCCCGCCCATCAACCACCATGGTCGTGCTCAAGTTGCGGGTGCACCACGCTGTCATGGCGTACCTGCTCCTGTGCACCATCCAGTGCAACTGTCGGCACGACCTCACGCCTGTCCACACGCTCAAGCTGACAGACCAGATCTGGGTTGACAGCCTCCTGGCCAGCCCTGAGCAACGTTTCCAGGACCACGCCCACATGGAGAAGGCGGTGTTCCATCGCCTTTGTCGTGTCCTGCATGAGCAGGGCAGGCTCACCAATGGCCACAAGCTCAATGTTGAGGGCAAGCTCATGATGTACATGCATGTCACATCACTTGGCTCATCCAACTGTGAGATCCAGGAGTGGTTCCAGGTGTTGGGCTGGACTGTGACCTCATGCATCATGCAAGTCAAAAATGCCCTGTTCCGGCCCTCACACATGCTCATCAAGTTGCCCAAGCCAGACCTGTGGGTGGCACGCACCAAGGAGGTGAAGTTCCACCCGCTCAAGAAGGCGCTCAGTGCTGTTGATGGGACCCATTACCCTGTCATGGTTCTGGCTGCCAAGCACAACCTGTACTGCAACTGCAAGGGCACGTTCACGCAGAATGTGTTTGCCACCGTCGACTTCAACATGAACTTTCTGTATGTGCTCACTGGCTGGGAGGGCAAGGCGCATGACTTGGCTGTCCTCAATGATGCACTACAGCACAGGTTCAACATCCCACACAGCCACTACTACCTTGGTGATGGCAGGTACCCCAACTGCAAGCTGCTGATCACGCCATTCTGTCTCGTATGCTACCACCTCAAGGAGTGGTCAAAGGCCACTGATGGGTATGTTTTGTTGTTTCACTCATCACTGCTCTCCTGGCCCACCATCCATGACCAGACGCACCAAGGCCAAAGAACAAGAAGGAGCTCTTCAAACTGTGCCATGCATCATTGTGCAACGTTGTGGAGCATGTCTTTGGTGTGATCAAGAAGTGCTTCCCTGTGCTCAGCCATGGCGTGCCCTACAGTCTGTCCTTCCAGGTACATTGGCCCATCTGCATGCACACTGACATGTGCCTGATGTTGGCCACATAGGTTTGGTTTGTCTACTCCATCTGCACCCTGCACAACTTCATCAATGGCCATTGCACCAGCACCAACCAGTACTTCCACCACATGCAGAAGCAGTTCAAGTGGGACCAGGTCAAGATCACCCAGTGCTGCAAGCAGGAAAACCAAGAGGCCACCCAGGCGGGTGTGCATGGGTCCAATGATGCCTGCTATGTCAAGATGGCCCATGAACTGTGGGTGGCCTATGGCCAGGCCATGCATGACTGTGAGTGAGCTGTGGCCACTTCATGTTTTCTGCTTTTGTGGTTCCTGCTGTTAATTATGCATTTTGTTTGTTTGTCACACTGTCTGCCCATTTCCCTGTCTTCCTTTCATGTCCCAGTGTGTTTCGATAAATGTGCTCACAGTGTTACCTCCTCTTTTGGTGGCAGCAATCCATGGCAGGTTAGCAAGGCAGATTGGCTGTGGAACGGTTCACGGGGTGTTGGTCAGAATGCCAATGGTGCATGCAAGGAAATAGGCCAGAATGGCAGTATATTTGAGAAACAAAGAAAGCCATCAAATCAGGTATGACAGGTCCAGGACCAAGCGTGCAATGTACATGCAATGGCGCTCATCACCCTGGAGGGACATGAGGGTTGACACAGCATGTGGGTGAGCATCAATGTACATGGCGAGGTAGATGGCCAGGTCAAGCTCTGGCTGGTCATTAGCCCACACCATGGCCTGCTTGTGCATGGTCTTGGCCATGGCAGTGGCCAACTGGATGGGCAACAATGCAATGTCAGGGCCAAGTGAGTGCAGGAGCGTGACTTGGAGGGCCACGTCCAGGTCCTTCTTGGACATCTTGGTGCCCAGGTCTGGCTGCTTAGACGCGACCTTCTTGGCCACAGCCTTGCCCTTGGTTTTGCACAGCACTGGCTTCTTCTTCAACTTGTTGTCATGGTCTGAGTCACTGTCCGAGTCACACTCATTGTCTGACTCGTCTGACTCGTCCTCAGCAAGCATCTTGTCATCAGCCTCCAAGTCCAAGTCATCCTTGTCCTCACTGGCGGCCGGGTGCTCAACGTCAGCGCCCTTGGTGAGCGACTTGCCCCACAGGTCCTCACACTTTTCATGCAGGGGGAACCCCTTCTCAACAGTCACCAGCTTGGGCTCAGCCTACATGCAAGCAGCACATGTCATGGGCAATGAGTATAGACAGGCAAGGACGACAGACACGCATTTGAGAAGGGACAACCACATACTGCAATGGCCTCAGTCAGGTTCTCAGGTGAGGTCCAGAGGGTGCTGTTGGCGACCTCAAACTCCCAGTTCCTGCAGCACGAGTACTTGCACCAGAGCGTGAACTGGGCCTTGAGCTGTGACAAGAGTGATCAGAGGAGAGACAGGGGCAGGGGTCTGTGGACAGGCACACTCCATCAAACTTGTTCTTGACCTGCTTGCCTGTGACTGAGACGCCAAACCGCTTGGCAAGCTTGGTTGCCACTGTGTTGCAGTGCCCAATCATGTACATGTTGCCATTGCTGAGGGACTTGCAGGTGAGGTTGTCAAGGGAGTACTCAACCATCTTGACGGTCCAGTGCATGTGCACCAATGGCAATGCTGGCAGTGGCATTGGCATCAGCAAGGCCTCTCCATTGATGCTGGGCTTGCTGGTCTTACCCTTGCTGGTCATGGACTTGGTGGCCTTGCCATGGGCGGCCTTCTTGGGCGTGGACGACGACTACTTGGCCATGGTGTGGGTGCAGGCAAGGTGGTTGGGTGGGTGCTGGTGGTGGTTGGTGGGTGCTGGTGGTGGTGGGATGGTGGGGAAGGAGGACTGCAGGGCACTGGAGAAGCCACGAAAAAGCGTCTCAGAGTCGCTTTTCCGCTTTTGGGCTTGTTGCCAAGAAGTGGCTTTTTCAAACCAGACACAAAAACGCTGTAGCTTATTTTTCGGTCCGAAATATGCGACGCAGTGGTGGTGGCTTTTTTCCAACACAGAAAAAGCTGAAAACCTGATCCACAAACCCTGAACCAGACGCGCCCTGATTGGGTGTAGGCCCAGACATGATGTGAGTCCAATGCTCAAACATGATGTGAGACCAGGCTCAGACCCTGGTGTCGTCTTGACTTTCTTTGTGGTCATGGCTCGTCGTTCAAGCTTCTTGCGTGATTTTTATTTTCTTCCCTCATCTTCTCTATAGCGTCATTCTTTCCACCTGACGCGATTGGAGGCGAGAAGGATGATGGCTCCTGGGACTGGCATTTCTTGCTTCATTATTGGCCAATGCCAGCTTGTATGCCATCTCCCTGGCAGCACAGTGGCGCAAGGTTCATCCCTTGATGTTGGCAAAAAAACGGAGACGCCGGGCCAAAAGTGTTTGGACGGGGCGGTAACGGTGGCGGTGGTGATACCTTGTTGGCCCAAACAGTCGTTGAACGTTGATGGCTGGCCTGGCTCTACCTGGCTGCAGGTCGGTCACCTTTCTATGAATCAGGGGCAAAAATGAACTTCATGGATCAATCAAAATCAAGGAGCTGCTCGATGAGCGACTTCGTGAGCGCGAGCGGCATGCCCATGATCGAGTCGCCGTCGCCGTCGCGCTGGCCGAGGTATGACATCAGGAGAGCTACACGAAATGGGAGCGTCAGTCAAAGACCTTCCAAGTCGATCCGCGCGACACCGAAACAGCGTACGTTCATCGATCATGAACCCGCCGCAGCAATGCATCACATCGCCCTTAGCAATGACCTCTTCGACGACACTTGCCAGAAATGGCCCGCGCCAGTGCTGTGTAGCCACGTCGATCCCGGCCACCCGCTTCTTGGTGGGCAAGTGGGTAGCGACCACGGCCGTGACCGTCGTTGCTGGCTCGCCCGCCGAATAGGCCGCGAGGTACCCGCGCGCCTCTTGCTCGCTTTCGGGCTTTTCCCGCACTTTACCGGCGCAGACGGTGACCTGGTCGGCCGTGAGCAGGATTGCAGTCCCCGTTTGGGCGAGCGAAGCGGAATCCAACAGCGCATCGGCCTTGGCATGCGCAACGGCCAGCGTCAGGTCGTGCGCGCGGTGCGCGGCGCGGTGGTCGGCAGCGACGGCGCGTTCATCGAGCGAGTCGGGAGGCGCCGTGAATTCGATGCGGATGCGGTCCTTGTGCGTGGGCGGGATGAGCGAGGCGAGCAGGGCGCGCCGCGCGCGACTGGTGGACCCGAGAACGAGCGTCAGCGGCAGCGCGTGCGCGACGCGGGCCGGGTCGAGCTGGGGAGTCGGAGCAGCTGGGGCCGTTGCTGTCGATGCTGGAGCGGAAGTCGCGGTCATGGTGGCTGGGCCTTCGGGTGCCAGTGGGCAGGCCGGGAATCGGGCGGAGCGTGTGCTCAAGGGGCGTGGTTCACAGGCTATGCCGCCAGTTGGGTCGCGATCGATGGGCGGCGGCAACGATCCGAGCACGGCAGCGTTGCGGACGGGCAAGCCGTGGTGTGGTGGAGCAAGCAAAGCACCCCCGGAGCAAGGGAGGACCGCGAACGGGGCGCGGGTGACGCCGTCTCCCGTGCGCACGAAGCGACACGTGCCGGCGTCTTGCGGTGGAGAGCGCGCGGGAAGCAATCTGGAAACCATTCTGGCACAGATGAGACAAGAGTGTGCTTTTCGAGGGCCCCTTGTGCGGGTTTCCGTGCGGGATGGGAGGCGATGGTCGCACGGCCGCATCGTTTTCGACGGCATTTCATAATCACGCGAACACGAGGCATCGACAAGAGAAGACGCGCCGTCGCTGGCAGCTGTCTGCCGTCGTCAGGACGGGGAGTCCCACTCCGATTGCTCTCGCCGCCCGTCCTTCGTTCCTTTCGTTCGTCGTCGTTAAGCTGCCCGCTCTCGTCCTCGCTCCCGCACGCTCCTGCACCGGCCGCACTCGCCCGCGCTCGCTTGCTCCGTCCACCATGACCACACCCGCCCGCCGCACGCGCGCCGCTGCCGCCGCCGCCAACGGCACGACGCCGAGCGCGGCTGCCGCGGCAACGTCGCCCGTCCGCACCACCGCCAATTCTGCGCGCAACGGCGCCGTTCCGCCGACGCCCGCTCGCTCTACTGTTGCTCCTGCCCCCACTGCCTCTTCCTCGTCGCCGTCCGTCGCGGCCACGCCGCGCTCGGCCGCTGCGTCGGCAGCTGCTCGCTCACCGGCACCTGCCGCACCGAGCTTGGCTCCACCGACGCCCGTCGTCCTGCCGTCGTCGACGCCCACCGACCAGCTCGCACCGGCACCGACGCACGACCAGAACCCGACGCCGCGGTCAGCGGCCATTGCAAAGGACATGGCAGCGCTCGGCGTCGACTCGGCCAAGAAGTCCAATGCCGACACGGAGATGCCGCTCGCCTCGCCCGCCACTGCTGCTGCTCCCGCCAACTCGACCACGCACTCAGCGCCCGCCGACCTGCCGACGTCGCGCCCCGTGCGCACGTTCCTGTCGCCGCAAGAACTGACTGAGCCCTTGCTCAAGGAAAACAAGTCGCGCTTTGTGCTCTTCCCGATCCAGTACACCGACATTTGGCAAATGTACAAGAAGGCCGAGGCCAGTTTCTGGACCGCCGAGGAAGTGGATCTCGGCAAGGACCAGAACGACTGGGACACGAAATTGACCGACGACGAGCGGCACTTCATCTCGCACGTGCTCGCCTTCTTTGCGGCGTCCGACGGCATCGTCAACGAAAACCTCGTCGAGCGGTTCTCGCAGGAAGTGCAGGTGCCCGAGGCGCGCTGCTTTTATGGGTTCCAAATCATGATCGAGAACATTCACTCGGAAATGTACTCGCTCCTGATCGACACCTACATTCGTGACCCGCAGCGCCGCAATTACCTCTTCAACGCGCTCGAGACGATCCCGTGCATCCAAAAGAAGGCCGACTGGGCGTGCCGTTGGATCGAGGACCGCAGCACCTCGTTTGCCGAACGGCTCGTCGCATTTGCCGCGGTCGAGGGCATCTTCTTCTCGGGCGCGTTTGCCGCGATTTTCTGGCTCAAGAAGCGCGGGCTCATGCCGGGTTTGACGTTCTCGAACGAGCTGATTTCGCGCGACGAGGGGCTGCACTGCGATTTCGCGTGCCTGCTCTTCTCGCACTTGCAACACAAGCCCGCCGTGTCGACCGTGACCACGATCATCAAGGAGGCCGTCACGATCGAGCAGGCGTTCTTGACTGAGGCGCTGCCCGTTGCGCTGATTGGCATGAACAACTTGCTCATGGCCAAGTATATCGAGTTTGTCGCTGACCGACTGCTGGTCGCGCTCGGGTGCCCCAAGGTCTACCACGCCGAGAACCCGTTCGACTTCATGGAAATGATCTCGCTGCAGGGCAAGACCAACTTCTTTGAGAAGAAGGTCGGCGAGTACCAGAAGGCCAACGTCATGAACGGCCCGGCCGCGCACCAGTTCTCGCTCGACGAGGACTTCTAAGCGCGCTGTCGATGCTCGTTGGTGTTGGTGTCGCGCTTCGTGTCCGGATCGCTTGTTTGGTGTGCGCGTGTGGGTTGTCGGGTTGCCGCCGCCATGCCGTGCGCGTCGTGTTGTGTCCGTGCTCGCGTTGGTCGCTTGATTGGTTTATACTTGTTCCATTTGCCTCTTGCTTGGGTCGTGGTTTTGGTCTCTGTCTTTCCCCCTGCTGGTGTCGATCGCGGCCGTCGGTCGCCGGCCGTCTCCGTGCCGCATGCCGGCTTTCATTCCCTTCGCTCGTCGTCCCCTCCGGTTCTCTCTCGCTCTCCCTGCGCGCGCGCTTCGGGATTGCGGCCTTGCTTTGCTCGTTTTCCTTTTGTTTACGGTCGTGAATATGATAACGGTGCCTTCACTTGCCATCCAGACTGGAAGTTGCGATACCCCCACGTTGCTCTCCCCGACGACTTGTTGGCGGCGACCTGTTCCCACCAGTGACCGGTGGAGCAGGCTTCAACCCCGACGCTTTCCCCATCCTCCTCTTCATCGCGACCGCGTGTCGTGTCCCCATGCCATGTTCTGTGGTGACGGCCACAATGGCGAGACTCGCGCGTTCAGGTGTTCCGCTGCATGAATCAGGCCATGGTCGAGCTAGTGGCGCGTTGCTGGTCCTGGGACCGCCGCGTCGTCGAGTGGAGAGTGCTTGCGCGCGAGGCAGGGCCCAGCCCCCCACCACATCGGTCTTTGCCGGTGGTGAGTGCTCAATGCCCGCGCGCCACCACGCGACGAACGAGGAATGAACGACGCGAGCGACAGCAAGAGTCCACAGCGGCCGGCAGCCAGCGCCGCTGAAGGAAGCAGGCGTCAACGGCCGCCATGCGTGTCGCACTCGCACGAGCGACCACCATCGACCGTGGTGGGCCCAAGCCACGGCACAGCCGTCAGGCACAACAAGCTGTGCCACTCGTTGCGACTGCACGCGAGGCGCGTGTCATCGATCCAGTACTCGCACGACGGGCCGTTCGTCGCGGCAGTCGAACGTGCAGGACGCGTCGCGCCGCCAGGACCGGTGGTGGAGTTCGGGCAGGGCGCAGGAAATACTGTGTGGTAGACGACGCAAAGATGTGAGGGCAGTCGGTGCTCACATGACATTGACCACAGAATTAGTTCATTTGACAGTAACTGCGTTGATATTTCGACCTGATCGTGAAAGAGCGCCATTCCATCGAGATCTCCATTCTCCACATCTGACAGCGGGTCAGCAGTCACTTTGGGATTCGGTTTCACTACACCATCGTGGATTGCAGGCTTCCAGATGCTCAGTAGTTGCGCGGCATTCTCCATGAGACATTGGCTTGAAACGGAGCAAGTCGTGCTGATACTTGATCAAACAATTGCCAATGATATGAGTGATATGAGGAAACTGCGGCTTGCACTGTCGCTGTGATATCGAAGATCAACCAACGTCGTCCTCGTCATCTCCGCAAGCCCATGATGATGGGAGGTATTCTATTCCGCGAGATTTGAGATCACGTTGCTCTCCACTCTCCATTCTCGCATCAGAAACTTTCCCCCACCATGACAAGCAACGAGCTCAGGTACCCATACGCCTTGCACGCCGCCCACGGGCTTGACCTTTGAATCCGCCACGACGGGGCGTCAGCGTCATGCGCACGGGCCGTCGCAGTTCGTGGGGGCAGCGGCCACCATCCCCGACGTCGCAGCGCCGATCGGGAGGGTTCCAGACCAATTGCACCATGTCACCGTCCACGCAATAACATGGCACCGCACATTATAAGCGCGTCACCATCTCGTCTCTCATCTCCATCATCCGCACACACACTTCCCCCCACACCTCGCCTTTTCCCTCGACATACTCCCTCATCCCCTCCAGCACCGCCTTGGCTCCGCCCCTCACCCCACGCGCCGCCCGCGCTGACGAGCCGCGACCGCCCTCGTGCGAGCGGGTCGTCGTCGTCGTCGTCGTCGTCGTCGTCGTCGTCGTCGTCGTCGTCGTCGGTGCGTTCGCGGTCACGTCGGGGTCGCGGCTCGTCAGCGGCGAGTCGGCACGCGCCGCGAAAACAGCGTCGCCGCTGCTGGCGGGGCGGGCCATGGTGCCGCGCGGGGGCGGGCTGGCGCTTGGCGGGACTTGCGGGGAGGGCGTTGATCCGAACTGGGCAGCGTGCTGCACGTCAGCTCCAGGACACGCGACGGACGACGGCAGGCGGCCGCGTGCTCCCGTGCACGTCGACCCCGTCGTCGCAGTGCGAGA